>JXTB01000044.1:809284-843373 GCA_002914805.1 Parasponia andersonii
GCTGAACCAACTGAAAAATGTTCCTGCTGCTGCTTCAATAACGTTTATTTGTATATGAAAATGTCCTAAAACTGCTAGAAGTTGGCAAGGACAGTTTGAAATTCCTTCAGTAGCAGTGTTCGTTCTTGTCTGAGCACTGTCTATTTGATAATCATGAGTTTGAATACTTTTGATAAAATTATTGGTATGTTTACTTGGTGGAATACGTTAATTTGTCAAGTGTATTCCTACCACTAAAGAAGATAGATAGATAGATAAAACAACCCGAACTTGAGAACAATCACTTGTGCAAGCCTTTGAATTTTTTAAGGGCTACAATTGGCAACAATAATAAATCCGCTTATCAAACTTTGTTTAATTAGAAAATACTTATTGTGGGACCCGCTCCTAAATCATACACTACATGGACGATTAAGTGGCAGAATAGGTCATAAACGGGGTACACCGTCCGACACGTGTCCAGAATGACTAATTAAAGGCCACGCGAGTCGCACGTGGTACAACATAGGCCCTTGGGTTGTCCGAGGCTAGGGCTGAGCCTATCCTAGACCCTGGATGCACTCGGCCCAGTCCGATTCTTACCTCGACAGCTGGGGGTCGGGAGCCCCTAAGAATCTTCCACCAGAGTACAATGGGAAGCAACTCACAGCTCCAGACCCAGATAGAGCATTTAATGCGATCTTGAGTAAGTATGCGCATGGGACAAACCGTCCTGACAGAACGGCGGTTTGTCCAAATCTCGTCCCTGACAGACTCGAGCCATAGGGGATGGCGGAAACTAGGCTACGACGATACAGGGAGAATAACGATAATCTCGGCCCGTGATCTCTGGAGTAAGTCTTGATGAAAAAGGTACTCGGTCCTGGGATTGAGAACCATGAGATTCACAATTTCAGGACTATATATATGAGCCATGAGTCACTAAAAGAGAGGCATGTACGCATACAAAAAGAAATATTAAAAAGATATACTCATACAAGGAAAAACGAAATCTTTGCTACCCAGAATCAAAGGTAAACAACTGACTTAAGAATCGGAGAGTCTTTGCAGGTGGCCTCCCCCGCCTCTCCGATCCTACCTGAAGTCAAAAGCTCTTTGGGATAGCAAGGACACGTGGACAATTAGAGGATACAACATTAGCAGTTCAGAGACATGCGGACAGCTGGTGAAAAACCGCTCCAACAGTTTGGCGCCGTCTGTGGGAATACGTTGAGTGTGAGAAAAAGAGTAGGAGTTTCACGATCACACTTTCCCCGAACAAAAGGCCATATAATGTAGGATGGCACCTTCGTGAATGACAACCAAGAGCACACGTCCCGACGGCGAGGGGAGCTCACAGGAAGCACAATCGGGTCTGGAGCAAACGCTAGACCAGATGCTCGCCGCCTTGGCAAAAGCGAACCAGAAGGCAGAGATTGCCCACGAGGCCATCCTGGGTTTAAGAGAAGAAGTCGCAGAAGTGCACAGAGATAACGCTCGCCTCGAAGGACTGCTGGCGAGCGAAGCCAGAAGCGAGCGAAGGGAAGATTTTGACGAAGAGGTCCAACAAGAGCCTGGGGGCCAACCGCTGAGAGAAGTTTCCACCCCATCCAGATCGCGGATGCAGGGGGAGCGACAAAGCCAGACGAGGCCATCCCGAGCCAGAGCGGTAGCAGACAGAAGACACCAAGAATGCCCGGAATGTATGCTTTCCAATTGGAAGCAAGAAATGATGGCAGAGTTGAGTAAGAGGCTCGGGGCCCATCATAGTCAGACCCCCGATGATCTGGCCGAGAAAACTGTGCGAGGGATCAACTGGACGGCCTTTGCCGACTGGATCCAGATGGATCCCAAGCCGAGAGACTTCACAACCCCGACCTTCAGGCCGTTCGATGGGAAGTCTGACCCCCTCGATCACATATACCATTTTCAGCAGAAGATGGCCTTGGAAACCAGGGACGAGGCTGTGACCTGCAAAGTCTTCTCCATAACCCTGGTAGGACCGGCCCTATTATGGTTCAGACAGCTCCTAGAGAAATCTATAAACGGATTCGAAGATTTTTGCAAACTTTTCTTAAAGCAGTACACAGGTGCCCGGAGACAGCAGAAATCCATGCAAGATCTTGACCGGTTGGAACAAACCGTGAACGAGTCTCCAAGAGAGTACCTGTCACACTTCCTAGAGCTGATGTCCCTAGTGCACAATGCCGACTCAGTCCAAGCCACATGATCGTTCGTCAGGGGCCTGCAGCCAGGATCGATACTGTCAGACCATCTGCTTCTGAACCCTCCGTACGATATGGTGGAGGTCCAGGCAAAGTCAGAAGGGGTATTCAGGGTGCTGGAAAGCCGCCAGAAAAAGCCCAAGGCCTCTGCCACGATAACAACAGCGCTGGCGTAAACCCCGGCCCCGCACCGGGTAAAGAGGCCCGCGCCAGACCAAGGGCCGACTTCGAAACGGGAAGCCCCCTCCAAAGCAGTCAAGAAGGCGGCAAGAGGAGGAAGGCGTCTCGTGACCCGCTGCTGAAATACGAGCTCAACACGCCGATCGACATGATCTACCTCAAAATAGGGACAGGGGCATTTTCAAAGACCCACCCAAGTCCAGCGTTCCTGAGCACATGAAAAATAGGAACAGGTACTGCCAATTTCACAGGGATCACGGGCACGACACCATCAACTGCCACACCCTTTACGCGCAGGTTATGATGGCGATCCATGCCGGCAAGTTGAGACAGTACATGAAGGCTGGCGGAACCCAGCAACAGGAAGATGCCACCAGGCCCGAAAAAAGCAAGCAGACCCAGGCCTCCAGATCAGGAGAGCAGGCCCTGAGGATATTGTCGACCATCGTGGGTAGACCAGAGCCGACCCAAGGTCAGGAGGAGAAGGGAAAATGCCTCAAAAAGACCTAAGAAAGGGAGAAACGCCTGAGGGGGATGGGACATTCCGTCAACCATTTGATGGTAGGAGAAAGCTGCACCTCTGCTGCCCCCATCACCTTCACCCAGCAAGATTTGACCACGGTGCGCCTGCCTCACGATGACCCTTTGGTGATTAAGCTGCAGATCGATTCCGCGTTGGTCGGAAGGGTCCTGATCGACGGAGGGAGCAGCGTTGATATCCTGTTCCTCAGCACGTTTGAGAGCATGGGCCTGAATCGAAACGCGCTCAGGCCGACCTGTCAGCCACTGTTCGCTTTTGACAGTACCAAGGTCAGCCCCTTGGGCATCATGACCCTGAAGGTCTACGCTACGGAGAGATGCTTGGATGTGGACTTCGTCGTCATCGACTGCCAGTCTTCCTTCAACATTATCATGGGGAGAGGATGGATCCACACTATGCATGGAGTTGCCTCCACCCTCCATCAAGTCTTAAGATGTCTATCAAGGGATGGTACCTATACGATAGACATCAAGGGAGACCAGGCCTCTGGCAGGAAATATTTTTCAACTGCCCTGAGGGGAGCCGATGCGAGCGCGAGTGCCTCGGCCGGGGACAGGTAGCAATCAAAGGACCGCCTACCAGCATACATGAAGCGGATCGAAGAGGAGTTCGATGCACCAGAATCCATGATTGAGGAGCTGGTGGTGGTCCCTTTGAAAGAAGCAGATTCGACAAAGGTAGTCTTAATCGGGGCCCTGCTACCCGAGGAGGAAAAGAACGAGATGTTGAAGTTCCTAAGGCAGAATGAAGACGTCTTCGCGTGGTCTCACGATGACATGTCTGGGATAGACCCCGCGCACGCCTGCCACTGGCTGAACATAGACCCCAATTTCCCTTCGGTCAGGCAGAGACCCCGAAAGTTTGCGCCAGAGAAAAACAGGGCGATCAACAAAGAGGTAGAGACGCTACTGGAGAACGATCTGATCATGGAATGCATATACCTATGCTGGGTCTCCAACCCGGTGGTGGTGAAGAAGAAAAACGGCGACGACCGCACTTGCATAGACTTCACCAACCTGAACAAGGCTTGCCCAAAGGATAGCTTCCCCCTGTCAAGGATCGACCAAATGGTAGATGTAATAGCGGGATTCGATAGGATGAGCTTCCTGGATGCCTACTCTGGATACAACCAGATTCCCCTGTACGACATGACATTTATTACGGAGCGAGGTCTGTATTGTTACAGACGCATGCCATTTGGTCTGAAGAACGCGTGGGCAACCTACCAGAGGCTCATGAACAAGATGTTCGCCGGGCTGCTAGGAAAGACTATGGAAGTCTATATCGACGACATGGTCGTAAAGAGCAGAGAAGCGTCAGACCATCTGAGATATCTAGACGAATGCTTCTAGATTCTGAGGCAATATCAGATGCGTCTGAACCCCAAGAAATGTGTATTCGGGGTGTCCTCCGGCCAATTCCTGGGGCACATCGTGAGCAGAAGAGGTATCGAGGCCAACCCGACCCAGTTGTCCTCAATTGCAGATGTGCAGAGACCCTCGACTCTTCGGGAGGTCCAGCGCCTAGCCGGGAAGATAGCCGCTCTCAGTCGGTTCCTCTCCAAGATTTCTGACCGATGCAAGCTTTTCTTCCAATGCCTAAAGAGAACCTCCACTGTCGCCTGAGGGGAGGAGCAGGACAAGACACTGACGGATCTCAAGCTATACTTAAGTCATCCACCTATCCTGGCTTCCCCAGCAGAGGGGGAATGCCTATTCACTTATTTAGCAGTATTCAAAGTAGCGATCAGCACCGTACTATTCGTCGAGGAAGACAGCAAGTAGAAGCCAGTGTTTTATACAAGCCGCATGCTCCTAGATGCCGAGACGCGATATAGTATGGCAGAGAAACTGGTCCTTGCTCTGGTCAACGCTAAGAAGAGACTCAGGTAATATTTTGAGGCACACTCGGTCACTATGTATATGAATTTCCCCATCCGGCAAATATTGGCCAAGCCAGACCTATCGAGACGACTGACCAAGTGGGCCATCGAGCTAGGAATATACGACATCGAGTATCGGCCTCGAGTGGCAAAGAAAGGGCAAGTCATGGCAGATTTCCTAGTAGAAATCAAATCCTTCGGCGAGCTGCACGACCCGCTCCAGACGTCTCCGCCTCGCCCCTCTTCAGCCTGGACCCTCTATACTGACAGATCCATGAATGCCTCAGGGTTAGGTATTGGGATAGTTCTGCAGACCCCAACAGGACTCAGAATAGAGAAAGCTTTGAGGCTCAGTTTCCAGGCAACGAACAACGAGGCAGAGTATAAGGCACTGCTACAAGGCCTTGAACTGGCTCTGCACTTCGGAGTGGAGAGCATCGCAGTAAAGATTGACTCGCAGTTGATCGCAGGTCAGGTCATGGGAGACTTCGAAGTAAAAGAGCCAAGACTATACAGGTACTTCTCCAAGGTAATGGGGGCGAAAGCCCGCTTTAACGGTTTCAATATCGAACAGATTCCTAAAGAGATGAACCAGAAGGCCGATGAGCTAGCTAAGAGCGCGTCGATCAGGAGAACGACCGGACACGCGGAGATTCTCCTAGAGGGCAAGAGCATGAGGGACCCTTCAGAGACCCCCGCATGCCATGTATTTGCAACCGGCTCCGCAGATGAGGGGTGGATGAAACCCATCACCTAGTATTTGGCGTTGGGAAATCTACCCGCAGACCCCCAAGAAGTGAGGTCGATCAGACTGAAGGCTGCCAGATACTCGATGGTAGGGAAGCAACTGTATAGGAGATCGACAATGGGATCGATGCTGTGGTGTGTAGGTCCCATCGAAGCGCAGAAACTGATGGAGGAAATCCATGAGGGAGTATGCAACAACCACTCTGGCGGACGTAGCCTCGCCCACAAGGCTCTGACGACTGGATACTTATGGCCATACATGATGACCGAGGCCGCTCGATTTGTCCAGAAATGCGATAAGTGCCAGAGGTTCGCCCCCATGAAACGCCAACCAGTGGAGAAACTCCATTCGAACATAACTCCTTGGCCGTTTGCGAAATGGGGCCTGGACATTGTCGGAGAGCTCCCCAGAAGTCCAAAGAGAAGAAGGTACGTCTTACTAGCCACGGATTATTTCACCAAATAGGTAGAAGCTGAAGCCTACGCGACCATTAATAAGGCAGACACGATTAACTTCATTTGAAAAAACATAATCTATCGATATGGGATTCCGAAAGAGATACACGCTGATCATGGCACGCAGTTCCAGGATGCTAAGCTCAAGGAACTGTATGAGCTATATGATATAAGGCTCAGTTTCTCATCCGTGAACTACCCTCAGGGAAACGGCCAAGCAGAGGCTACGAACAAGGCCATTTTTAGCAACATCAAAAAGAACTTGCAGGTGGTTAGAAGAGCTACCGACCGTTGTATGGGCCCATCGAACCACGGAGCAGAGATCGACGGGAAGAACACCATTCGTCATGGTCTACGGGTCGGAGGCTGTGATCCCGACCGAGATTGGCCTCCCGACCCTTCGCTCCGAAGTGGTAAAGGATGCCCCACTGAACGAGCAGCAGCTAAGCCACAACACAGACCTCCTGGAAGAAACAAGAAACATGGCCCTGGTCTACCTGGCCTCATACCACCAGGAGGCCAGGTCCTATTACGCAAAGAAGGTTAGTGCTCATCGATTTGACGCCGGGGATTGGGTCTTGAAGGTCAGAACAGCGAATTCCTCGAAGCTAGACTCCAGTTGGGTTAGACCCTATAAGGTGATCAAAGCACTTGACAATGGCGCGTATGTCCTGAAAGAACTCAAGACCGGGAATAGCCTACCGAACACGTGGAACGCTCAGCACTTGAAAAAGTATCACGTGTAAGACGCTTGTAAATGTTGTAAGACCCGTGTAAATACTTATTTTATTAAAAAGCTTAATTACAAAATAGGTCAAGTTTTCTGTCACATTTATCCTTTGGATTGCTATGGAAAAGGGGTCTGCCCACAGTGACAGACCCCACGCACTATTCACGCAATCAAGAATCGTACTGCGGGGATCATGTCGCTTGCTGATGACCCAAGAAAACGTACGAAGAGGAAAAAGTTGTGCAACTAAAAACTTGCCAGCAGACCTTAAAAACGATCATACTATGGGAATCATATCGTGCAATAAAATGCTAGCCGATGGCCCGAGAAAACGTACGAAGAGGGAAAAGTTGTGCAACCAAAAACTTGCCAGCAAACCTCAAAAACGATCGTACTATGGGAATCACATCATGCACTAAAATGCTAGCTGATGGCCCGAGAAAACGTACGAATAGAGAAAAGCTACGCAACCAAAAACTTGCCAGCAGACCTCAAAAATGATTGTACTGCGGGAATCACATCGTGCACTAAAATGCTAGCCGATGGCCCGAGAAAACGTACGAATAGGGAAAAGCTGCGCAACCAAAAACTTGCCAGTAGACCTCAAAAATAATCGTACTATGGGAATCACATCGTGTAATAAAAGGATTGCCGATGGCCCGAGAAAACGTACGAAGAAGAAAGAGTTGCGTGGCGAAAGCTTACGACCTGCCCTCAAAGGAAAGCAGGGACAGGGTCTACCCATTGGAAGTAGACCCTCCCCAAGGAGCATTTTAGCTATACGAAAAGCTAAAGGAAAGCAGGGATAGGGTCTACCCGTTAGAAGTAGATCCTCCTTAAGGAGCATCTTAGCTGTACGAAAAGCTAAATGAAAGCAGGGACAGGATCTACCTGTTGGAAGCAAACCCTCCCCAGAGAACGTTTTAGTCGCGTACGAGACGAAGGAAAGCGGGGACAGGGTCTACCTGTTGAAAGTAGACCCCCCCCAAGAAAGCATTTTAGCCGCATGCGAGACAAAGGAAAGTGGGGTCAGGGTCTACTCATTGGAAGCAGACCCTCCCCAGAGAATATTTTAGCCGCGTGCGAGACGAAGGAAAGCGGGGTCAGGGTCTACCCCTTGGAAGCAGACCCTCCCCAGAGAGCATTTTAGCCGCATGTGAGACAAAGGAAAGCGGGGTCAGGGTCTACCCGTTAGAAGCAGACCCTATTAAGAGAACGATTTAATTACGAGTGAACTGAGAATGAACGGAATTAAAGCCTACCCGTTGGAAGTAGTCCAGTATAAGACTAGGCATGAAGACAGAAGTTAAAATCAAACTCTGTTTATTATTTCCTAAAAGTACAAAGTGCATGGTCGACAGGGACGCACATCCAGAAGCTCTACTTATAAGAGACAGGTCTTGGACGGACTCGCAGGGACACATCAAAGTGGTAGCGCCCGATGAGAGCCGAGTCTAGACCTTCTCCTCTGTAGCGACAGGTCTAAACAGTGGTCGACCAACCCCTGGAGCTGGTTCCTTGCACGTTCCCATTTGAGGTCAGAGAAGTCCAGCCACACGCGTGGATCGAATTCTGCCAAGACAAGTCATAATAGAGGTTATACATCCTCGAAACCGAATGGGCCGAAATTCACATCCCAGTCTCCAAAGTTAATCTTGTCGATCAAAGTACGAGGGGAATTCACTAAGAACTCAAAACTATATACAGCCGAGTCAAACCCAAACGCTGGCCGTACTGCCGACAAGGAAATGACATCATACACGATATCTGACCCTAACACTAAATTCGGTCAACGAAAGGAGTAAGAGAATGGAATAAGCTTGGGAAAACAACACGTTTTCTATTATTTAAAAAAATGGTTACAACGAGCGCCTACTTTACAAATATACAGAGCAAGAGGCCCTAATTACCTCCGGCCAGGGGAGTGCGGCCGATTTCGGCACCTGGTCCAGCTCCGGCAGAGGGCGGCGTGCCAGGGTCGGAGTCATCACTGGACAAAACGACCATGCCAGACCCATCACCAGTTGAGGCCCCAAGCTCAGGTTGACCGCAAGGAACCTCTTAGGTTTGCTTTAGCAGACTGGAAGTGAGGATGATCTCCTTAGTAATAGAGGCAGATGTAGAGGGACCGTCTTTTTCTTTGTTGAGCATCTTCAGCACATCAGCAGGGTACACGATGTTGATCTCATCCCCTAGCTACTGCATGTAATGCTTGATGGAATAATGGTCCCTCTCGATGCCTTTCTACTCATCGAACTGGTCTGGCGTTACCATCTCTGCATGGCCTTCGAACTCCCTATTTTCCTAGCCAGACCTATAGCTCTCCACAGAAAGGACATCCACCTGCCTCTGGTACCTCGTCTTCAGTTTCTCCGCGTCTGCCAGTCTGTCCCTCAGTGCCGCCAGCCTCAGTTCCCCTTGCCACTGTGACAAGTCAACCAAAAGAGTATTAATGTCGGTGAGATCTTCGCCGTGCTTGCGAGATAGCTCTGCATAAGCCCCCATCAAATTTTTATGATCCAAGCAAAGATGTCAGTTTACCTTATTGGACCGGTCGAGTCTGCGCTGAAGGGTATGGGCCTCCAGTTTGGCTTTTGCTTCGGCCTTCCTTGCCTCTTTGGCATCATCGACGGCCCTATCGCGGGCGATAAAGGTTAGCCCCATCTTCGCCCCTGCGTTCTGCAGGTCCTACTCCTTGACCCTGAGCTCATCTTGGGCCAACCTGGCGGCCTCAGATTGAGCGAGCCTGCCGGCCTCTGCCTCAGCCAACTTTGCAGCCAGCTCCTCGCACCTGGTCCTCTCGACACTCAGGGTATGAGCCACCACGCTGCCGACCCTAGCCTTGTCCAGGCTCTGATACAAGTCGAAGTCAGCCCTCAACTTGGCAAGGGCGGCCTCGCTCCGCTCGGCCAGCGCAGAGCGGGAGTTCAACTTCCGGGTCAGCTCCCTGATACGAGAGGAATAGAATGACTGGATGGCGGCTAGCTGCAAGATACAAGAAAGGGAAGTCAGTGTTCAGCAAGGATGCTAAAAAATAGAGGTGGTGGCCAGAAGAGCCAAACCTACGCAATGTTACGGCTGGCGACGAACTCAACGTTCTCCAAGGAGAGCACTTCTAGCTCGGGCTCCGCAGCTGGACCCTCTCCTTAGGCATTGTCCGTGTCTGAGGAATGCGACTCTACTCCGCCAACTGCAAGGACACCCTCTCCTCCTGAAGTAGCGGTGGTGGGGACGGTAGAAAGTTGAGCGTCACCGAGTGTGCCTTCGGCGACGGCTGGGGCCGATGCATCCTTAGCAGAGGATGCCACGGCGACTGCTGCTGCATTGGCAGTTCCGGTTGCCACCCCCGTTAGAACCCCGGCTGATTGTGATTTTTCGGTCTTGTCTTGACCAGTTCCCCCTGATGGACCACTGCGCGCGGACCTTCTCCTCCTCATGAGGGTCAGCGTGGCCCCATCGTCGTCACTGTCGGAAGAAGGGGCAGTTCTGCCCCTCTTCCTTGCCGGGCCCTCCTTCTCTTTGGATGAGTCGGCCTCATGACGCCGCTTTATTGGGACCAGAGGAGGGGAGGATAGCTGAGATTTCAACCTCGGAGCCCCCCCACTGAGCTCAGCGATCTCCCCACGGGGGCAAGCAGCACTGGATCCCACGCTCGTCTTCGAACCAGAATGGGGGGAGGAAGTGGTCGGAGCGGCGGATTCCCCAAGAAGGATGACTTTTATGGCCATCATCTCCCGAGTCGGAGGTTCGCTAGTGCCGGGAGAGGGGACCACATGTGCCTCATCTTCTGAAGACACCACAAGGCGCCGACCGGCGGGTACCTTGGATCGAGCCTTATGTGAAGCAGCACTTCCCTTGACTGGAGAGGGGTCTGCTGAAGGGTTTGCATCATAACCTATAAAGAGCAAGCAACATAGTTAGAACACAGCTATAACCCGATTGACGGAGCTCCAGAATGCAAAAATGAACTCACCCTTAACTCTCTTGGGGGCGGCAGTTTCCTCTCGGCGGAGCCTAACGCACTCCTCGGCCACGAGCCTCACGGCCTCTTCGAGCTTGTGGCTAGTCAGCGCAACCAGGTCACAGGGACCCGCCAACTAGCTCGACGCCATAACCTGGTAACCCACCATGGCGACGCGACTCTGCTCGTCGCGACGGAACCAGTTCAGAGCCGAGGCGTCAAGCTGGCTCCGCAGGTATTTCGTGATAACCCAAGTATCCAGCGGGAAGGGAAGGTATGAAATCATCCTAGGAATCATATTCATAACCTGGGGGTTCAGGGTGGCCTGTATATGTCAGCAATCCCCAGGAGACCTGAAGATGACGATCCCTTCTAGCTCGTTGAGCCGCCCCGCCGACAATTGCAGCTCAAATCTGCTTTATTCCACAGAGGCTGCACAAGGAAAAACATCGTGAGCAATAACAGATGAGGTAAACACAGACCCAAAAATCACGACCTAGTACTTACTTTGCAGAAAAAATGAAGGAACTTGGAAGTACTCCCCATTCACCCAAGGAGAGCACCATGCCCCTCCGACAGCGTACAACCTAGAGTGGAGTCCCATTGCTTGTCCGACCTCGGTAAACCCCAGAAAATATGGCGTCCCGAGAGCGTTTGAAGGTAGAAAGTGGGGTAGGAGCTCTTTTTAGGGATGAGGGTGAGCTTATAGGCATAAAAGACCACCTCCAGGTCTATATGTATGTTATAGAGGACTGACAGGGTGGAAAGCCCCATTAAGATCATGATTCCGTTAGCATTGAGCTGCATCAGATGAATCCCTGTAAGACTAAAGAACTGATGGACCAAAGGAGAGAGAGGAAACCACAACCACTCCAGATGTTGCCTCCTAGAATGATGGAGCCTTCTGGAGCAGAGGGGTAAAGGTACCAGTCCGTTGGGCCATCGACCCTCTCTAAAGTGACTCCACCGGAGAAGCAGAGCTGCCTCTTCAATGACCCTAATTCGGCCATCGTGTCAGATTTGATCAAAGAAGATGAAAGGTTTTAGGAAAAAGAAGGTGCGGAAACCCTAAGATTTGAGAAAGCTGAAATACTTTGAGATTTTGATAAAGTAAGAAATGAGCGTAAATGCGGCTTTATAGAGAGGGAGCTGAAGAGTTTTTCCTCGAGAAGGGCAGAGCAAGGAAGACCGAACCGTCAGAATTTCGAAATTTGAAAAAATTGTGACATGGGATGGCGTGCCTCTGCGTCGGCAATTGTGGAGCCAAGTGTATCCCTCAAATTGGAGGAACGGAGAAACGATTTCCCCACTTGATGGATACGAATCTATCAACTAGGGAAATGGGGGTAGTTGTGGGACCTGCTCCTAAATCATATACCACGTGGATGATTAAGTGGCAGAACAGGTCATAAACGAGGTACACCGTCCGACACGTGTCCAGAGTGACTAATTAAAGGCCACGTGAGTCGTATGTGGTACCACATAGGCCCTTGGGCTGTCTGAGGCTAGGGCCGAGCCCATCCCAGACCCTGGATGGACTCGGCCCAGTTCGATTCTTACCTCGACAGTTGGGGGTCGGGAGCCCCCAAGGGTCTTCCACCAGAGTACAATGGGAAGCAACTCACAGCTCCAGACCTAGACAAAGCATTTAATGCGATCTTGAGTAGGTGTGCGCATAGGACAAACCGTCCTGACAGAATGACAGTTTGTCCAAATCTCGTCCCTGACAGACTCGAGCCATAGGGGATGGCGAAAACTAGGTTACGACGATGCAAAGAGAATCACGGTAATTTCGGCCCGTGATCTCTGGAGTAAGTCTTGATAAAAAAAGTACTCGGTCTTGGGATTGAGAACCATGAGGTTTACAATTTCAGGACTATATATATGAGCCATGCATCCTCAAAAGAGAAGCATATATGCATACAAAAAGAAATATTAAAAAGATATACTCATACAAGGAAAAATGAAATCTTTGCTACCCAGAATCAAAGGTAAACAACTGACTTAAGCATCGGATAGTTTTTGCAGGTGGCCTTCCTCACCTCTCCGATCATGCCTGAAGTCAAAAGCTCTTTGAGATAGTAAGGACACGTGGACAGTTGGAGGATACAATATCAGTAGTTCAGAGACACGTGGACAGCTGGTAAAAAACCGCTCCAACACTTATTGCAAGTGAATTTTTCTTAGCTAGACAAAGAAAGTTAAAATGAGAAAAGAGACAGCTATGGTATGAACTTAATTCTTAAAAGATGTACTCTTAATTTTTCAGAAAATTTATGGAGGAAAGAGAGAATTTCGTTGGAGACTTCTTGAGCCTCTCTTGTTGAATATAGTGATGACCATCTAGAATTACAACTTCCAGGTTTGGAACAATACTCCAGAAAACTTCTCCTCTCACATATTCACTTGTACCCAGAATTTCGAAACCAATATCTTTATCACCTGCTATGAATTTTGCAGGGACAGCTATCCTTGATCCTTGCCATGGTCCCAAGAGCTCCCAGTTCCTGTTGTCAAATTTCAAAATGTAAACAGGTCTAAACTAGGCATATATATATATATATATATATATATATATATATATATATATATATATATATAACAGGTCTAAACTAGGAATACATACATGGGCTTTTGATGTAAGTCCCTTTTGGGAACTGGTCCTCTTACATGGTTTCATTAAACACTCACAACAACACATTTGCACAAAATGTATTACATCAACTCTGTTTTGAATTTTTTTTTTTTTTTTTACGAGGAATGCTAGGAACTGTTTGACATATCAACTATATTATGCTTTATAATATTACTAAAACAACACATTTGCACAAAATGTATTACATCAACTCTGTTTTGAATTTTTTTTTTTTTGTTTTATGAGGAATGCTAGGAACAGTTTGACATATCAACTATATTATGCTTTATAATATTACTAAAATGTAAAATTTTTTAGTGGTCTCCACATGTCAAGTGAGATATGAGTGGAAAAGAGAATGATCTAGCATTGCACTTTTTTTTTTTTAACAAGAGCAGTCATGTACTGAAATATATCGTATTCCTTTCTTTTTCTCTCTCTCTATATATAGATATATCTCTAAAGCAAGATTAAGTGCTCAATTATTATTATTGTTCTTAATAGGGATGTCATCCCTTTATATTTTATATTTTAATATTTTGATCAAAGTATACATTGTGTTTTGGTTATTATTAAAATTAATTTTTAGATTTGAATTTGTTATAAATTTATACGCTGATACTAATTTAGAACAATTAATTTATCGAGTTGTCGTTTAAAAAATTAAAAATAAACCATATAAAAATTGATCTGATAATAACTTTATTAAATTGTCATGGTAAATTAACTATTCTAAATTAATATTAGGGTATAAATTTGTAACATATTTCAATTCTAAAAATTAATATTGATAATAACCAAAACAGATGTATAAATTGAACAAAGTATTAAAATATAAAATATAAAAATGATGATGTCCCATATTAATATTACGATCCTCTTAATATGATATAGTTCTGAACTTCAGATAACTAACTAGTTATTTGGGCAATTACGCCACTGGTCTGGCAAAACCGTGTAAATAAATATACATCTGAAAGAGACTAGACGCAACAGACACCTGAACCATGTACTCAAAACTCAATAAAATAATCTCACTTTGGAACTACACCAGATAGGCTTTGCTTTAGCCTTTACTTTTATCAAAGTTGATCTTTCAGTAGACTTTAATACAAATAGTATCTTCTAACACTCATTTGAGCTTAGGAAAAAAAAAAAACTCTTACTTGGACTTGAGGAATTCTTTTACTTATAATTCCATTGTACGAAAATGATTGAGAGCTCCACTGAAGCCAGATTCTTGGTACTTGTCTGCGTAGACTTAGAGTTCCTCTTCAGTTATCCATGCTGGCAAAATTGCTGGTGTCTCCAGAAAATCAATGATCTCCATTCCATATGGAGCAGCAAGATAATCTCGTTTGGTCATAAGCAAAAACTTCTTTATCACTATGAGATAATCGTACCTAGCAAATGCTCTCTCAGCTCTTCCTAGCTCCTACAGCAAAGTCCCAAGAGGACAACAAATTCAAGAGTTGCATATGAGTGTTTAAACATACATATTTAACCACACACATATATATACATATTTGTGAGGATCTTTATTCCTAAGGACCTCTATAGTTTTGTTTTTATCCCTTTTTTCTATTTATTTCTGGGTTTTTATATTATAGTCGAGATTTTGTATTTCCTCTTATTTGAAGTTGTGAAGTGATCAGTAACGCCTTAAGGTCGTAGGTAACTTGCCGAATCTCGCTAAATTTTGTGTTCTCCTTTATTTTTGTATTTAGTATTTTCTGCGTATTTTCTACTTTCGTCAATTTCAGTAGTTAGTTGGTAATTTATATTCAATATTGTATCAGTATTAAATATAAGCATTTGGAGTAGTTGTGCATCCACTACATAACAAATGGTATCAGAGCAACAAGTTCGCCCTAGGCTTTGATTTGTAGCTATTATTTAGAGTAGTTGTACTTCTGCTGCATAACAAATGGTATCAGAGCAGCAAGTTCGCCCTAGGCTTTGTTTAGTTGCTATTTGAAATATTAGTAGAAATTTCAGAATCTTCGTCAATGCTAGCAAATATAAAAACTGTGACTAGTCCAAAAATCAACGTGGAGAAATTTAATGGCCGAAATAACTTCGACTTATGGCAGTGCGAGATATTAGATGGTTTATGTCAACAAAATCAAGATATTGCTCTAAAGGAGACAAAACCATAAAAATTGGATGATAAAGAATAGGAGAGGATTAATCATCAAGCTTGTGGTACGATCCGCTCATATCTTTGTAAAGAATAGAAGTATCCATTCATGAGAGAGACTTCTGCAAGTAAGTTGTGGAAGGTGTTTGAGAACAAGTACATGAAGAAGAGCAATGAGAACTGGTTATACTTGAAGAAGAGACTTTTCTACCTCTAGTTGAAGCCTGATACGACAATTGGTAACCACATTGATACTTTCAACCAGTTAATTGTAGATTTGTTGAATTTAGATGAAACCTTTAAAGATGAGGATAAAGTAATATTGTTAATTGGGTCTCTTTTTAATGAGTTAGATCATCTCTGTATTACGTTACTTCATGGAAAAGAAAAAATATCCTTCAATGAAGTGAGTGTTGCATTGTACAATCATAAGAATCGGAAGAAACATCAAAAGGAGAATGAGGACATTTCAACAGAAGCACTTACAGCCAAGGGACGTAGTCAAAGCCTAAACAGGAGAAAAAGAGCAGATCTCATTCGAAGAAAAACCTAGTAAGGATGAATGTGCCTTCTGTCACAAGAAAGGGCATTGGAAGAAATATTGTTCGAAGTTACAGAATAAAGACAAGGGCAAGCCTACTTCTGATGCATATATAGCTGAAGTCGAAAATGATGAATCAGATTTTGCTCTAGTTAGTCGGTCATTGATGTCTTAGCATAATAAGTGGATTTTAGATTCGGGTTATACTTACCATATTTGTCCTCACAAGGAGTGGTTCTTCAACTTTGAAGAGCTAAATGGTGGAGTTGTTTGCATGGGTAATGATGAATCATGTAAAATAACTGGGATAGGTTCAATTCGATTGAAGAATCATAATGGATCGACTAGAGTTCTGACAAATATTCGGTGTGTACCGAAATTGAAGAAGAATCTCATCTCTTTAAGAACTTTAGAATCTAAAGGCTTCGTTCTGTCAGTACGAGATGGAATTTTGAAAGTCACTTCAGGTTCTTTGGTAGGAATGAAAAGATACAAGAAGAAATAACTTGTATTACTATAATGGTAGTATAGTTATTGGATCAGTTGCTATAGTTTCTGAGGATAATGAAGCTTCAAAAATTACTAGGTTATGGCATATGCATTTAGAACATGCAGGGAAAAAAAGCTTTCTTTAACTTTGTGAAGCAAAGCTCAATTGAATCAAGAATTTAAGATGAAAGATCTCTCTGAAGCAAAGAAGATTCTCGGTATGGAGATTAGTAGAGATAGAGAGGGAAGCAAGGTTAGTTTGACTCATAAGCAATATTTGAAGGAAATATTACAACGTTTTGGTACGATTAAATAATCAAAACTTGTTAATACACCGCTTGCTCCTCATTTTAAGCTTAATGCGTCTTTTTCTCCGAGTACAAATACAGAGCGAGAGTACATGTCACAAATTCCATATTCAAATATAGTTAGTAGCTTGATGTATGCGATGGTGTGTACGAGACCCGACATTTTACATGCAATTGGAGTTGTGAGCAGGTATATGCATGATCCGAGTAAAGATCATTGGTAAGCTGTGAAATGGATTCTACGGTACTTATTAAAGACTATAGATGTTGGCTTAGTTTTTGAGCGGGATGATAAACTTGGTTAGTATGTAGTTAGTTATGTTAATTCTAATTAGGCTGGTGATTTGGATAAATATCGTTCACCTACCTGCTGGATATGTATTCGTATTTACAATAGCACCAATCAATTGGAAGTGTATTGTACTTGTAGCTACGATAGAGCCAAACAGAGGTATTCTAGAAACAGGGAAGAGAAACTAAGCCGTGCTCTTCATCTTGCTTCCGCTGCGGAAGCTGGGGTTTTGGTGAGTCTACTAACTTATACTAATATGACTGGAAAGAACAAAGGTCAGACAGAGAGGCTTTATGACATTCCGGCAGTATTTTTGTTTTATCCTTTGTTAATTCTCTTGATGACAGTGGCTTGGATTATTTGAGTTCTACCCCCTTCTAATAGTCTTGAGTATGATTCTGAGTAAGCCATTGATGATTGTAACTTACTGTTTTTTTCCAGGTTTGTTTATGCACCAATCCTGTTTGGCTCGTAAAAACAAGATTGCAGCTTCAAAATCCTCTTCATCAAACTCGGCCATATACTGGGCTTTATGGTCTGATTCGCATCTTAAATTAACTTGCTTGTAGTGTGCACTCATTCCTTTAACAGTGAGTCATTAACTTTGGCTCCAAACTTAGCAACCAAATTAAGCTCAATTATCCTTTTGCGCTAAAACATCTCTCACATATCAAGTCCTTTTCTAACCAAAGTATTTATCTGTCTCTAATAGAATAAGTGAAATTTAGAATTTCGATGTGAAATTGGCCTAGCCATTATTTTTCAATTCCGAGGTGGGTGAGTGTTTTTAAGAATGAAATGNTTCCTGTTACTGGTTAGTTGAGAGTATAGATTTGTCCATACTCAATATTAGTATGAGAATATAATCAGGTGGAATTTGGGTTTTAGCCTTTTAGTGCTCATATTAACACATTTTAATCTTTAATTCACAAATAGACATGCAACTTTTTATGTTTTGTGATATTCCATGTTTTGTGATATTCCAGATGCCTTGAGAACCATAATGAGAGAGGAAGGATGGAAGCCACTTTATAAGGGGATTGTTCCTGGGCTTTTTCTGGTATGTTCTTGCATGAATGCTTATTTATCCTTCTTGTTGCTCATTTTTGTTTTCGGCTAATAGCACAAATGGATACCTGTTAACAGATGGATGTGTATCTTTTGTAAGTATTGCATGCTTCTTTGGTGGGATTAGATTTATATAGATTAAAAACATTCTAGTCGCTGTTTTTGGTACGATTTTGCTAATTAAAAGGTATTTGTGTTGGTTCAGCAGGTATCTCATGGCGCTATACAATTTACAGCTTATGAGGAACTTCGCAAAAACATTATTGACTTTTAAGTCTAGAAAAAACACAGAGAAGTCTGGAAGTTCTGATGCAGTTTTGGTATGTTGCTACTTGCCAAGTCCTGTCCATGAGATTGCTTTACTGTTGGATATTTTAGATTCATTTAACTATGCTTCTACATGATGCTGGAAAACGTTCATATGGATTCCTATGAGTATGATTTGGCATTGAGATCTTTTAATGGATGTTTGGAGATTTTCCCATTTGAGTGTATAAGTACATTGTATTCATAAAGATGCTTATAAAAGTGAGTCTAGGTATTATGACAGCTATCTACACCAACCGAAAGTGAGCATTTCTAGCCTTTAGGACAGATTTACATTGGTCATCTTTCCATTGCATGGCATTCTAACTTAAAAGTCTTCCAGTTAGGTTTAGAACTTAAATTCCAATATCTCACTTGATGTGTTTTTAACAAGGGTTAGGTTTATAAAGAGTAAAAATAAAAAAGTGTATTTTGACTAGTAATAAAGAAACCCATTTCCAGTTAACATTCAACTTTAGAGTCCTTAATGTCTAGCTTTTCTTGCACAGAATTCATTTGACTTTGGGAGCATCCTCCAAAGTTGCTGCCATTCTCCTGTCATACCCGTTCCAGGATGGCATTTTCATCTTGTTGGATACAATTCTTCTTAAATGCTATCTCATTGTAATTGATCATCGCTTCTTATGATTATACGAGCTCGGTTGCGGGTATGTTATTTAATTTGAACAATTTGCAATGCCTTCTTGTGGTGCACGTAGTTTCAATTTGATGGTAACTGATATTTGTTCCTTTACACTGAAGCAACGACCTAGTAATGAGGGAATTCCAAGATATATGGACAGCTGGCATGTTGTGAAAGAAACTGCACGGTAAGAATGAAGTTCAGCCCCATTTAAATCAACATACTTACAAAGGGTGAAAACATTTGGTGGATTAAAGTCCCATTGCTCTCCTATGATCGTGTCTGAAATGTACAAATTGCCCATATTCCTGTTGTAGTTCTTTTGAACCAAAATTAATAGAATACTATCAATCTGCTATTAAGAAAACTCGCATGCCTGAAAGGCCTCCCCTGGGCATTTGGAACTCAAAAAACCAGATGAGGAAATGGTCTTTCTGTTTACTTACTTGACTATGCTATGATAAATTTCAGTTTTTTAGGACAAAATGCCTTCTCTTGTAGACACCCTTCAATTCCCCCCCACGCCCCCGCCCCCCGCGTGGCCGCTTCTGCTTTTTTTTCATGTTGATTCAAACTTTTCTTTGTCGCTTGCAGGTTTGAGGGTCTTCGAGGTTTTTACAAAGGCATCACACCGAACCTTCGGAAAAATGTTCCTGCTGCTTCTATAACGTTCATTGTATATGAAAATGTCTTAAAACTGCTGAAGTTGGCAAGGACAGACTGAAATTTTTTTTGCTTCAGTTCTGTTCGTTCTTTTTTGAGCATTGTCCATTTGATAACGATGAGTTTGAATAAAATTATTGGCATGCTTACACGGCACAATATGCTAATTTGTTAATGCATCCAGAGGCTAAGAATAGTCAGCGTTTTGGGTTTATTTAAAGAACAATCACTCGAGCCTCTCAACTTTCAACGGATCGACTGGTTGTAAAAATAACAAATCGGCTTACCGAAATCTCTTTCATATTGTGCTAATCTGAACATACTTGCTGCAAGGTGAATTTTCTTGTCTAGACAAACCAAGTCCGAAGAGAAGTGAGAACTTTGGTTTGAACAGAGAGACAATTTTTTTCCCCCTTCGAAATACACTTTCTTAATTTGCAGAAAATTTATGGAGGAAAGAGAGAATTTGATTGGAGACTTCTTCAGCTCTCTCTTGTTGAATAAAGTGATGGCCATCTAGAATCACAACTTCCAGGTTTGGAACAAGACTCCTGAAAACTTCGCCTTTCACATATTCACTTGTACCCAGAACTTCGAAACCAATATCTTTATCACCTATTATGAATTTTGCTGGGACAACTATCTTTGATCCTTGCCATGGTCCCAGGAGCTCCCAGTTCCTGTTGTCAAATGTCAAATATAAACAGGTCTAAACTTGGCCAAGATATATCTAAAGCAAGACTAAGTACTAGTTTATTATTTTTTCTTTAGTATGATATGGTACTCAACTTATGATAGCAAAGATATACTCGGTTTATTATTTTTTTCCTTATAGTATGATATGGTACTGAGACTTGTGATAGCTGACTAGTTAGTTGAGCGATTACACCCTTACTCTGGCAAAACCGCGTAAAGAAATAGACTGGACGAAATTGACACCGAACCTTTGTAATCATAACTCGATATAATCGTCTCTCAGTTGTGAACTACACCAGATATGCTTTGCTTTAGCCTCTAGTTTTGTCAAGGTTGATCTTTATGCACTCTATATTAAAACGGTGGTTTCCACAATTATTTTAAGAGCTAAAACTTGAGAAAATTCGTTTTAACTTACAGTTCCACTGTACGAAAATAATTGAGAGCTCCAGTGAAGCCGGATTCTAGGAACTTGTCTGCGTAGACTTGGAGTTCCTCTTCAGTTATCCATGGTGGCAACATTGCTGGTGTCTCCAGATAATCAATAATCTCCATTCCATGTGGAGCAACCAGATATTCTGCCTTGCTTATTAGCAAAAACTTCTTTATCACTGTCAGATAATCGTACCTAGCAAATGCTCTCTCAGCTCTTCCTGGCTCCTACAACACAATCCCAAAAGCCAACCAAAACCACAACAAATTTCAAGAGTCGCATATGAGTCGACAAATTCAACCACAAATTTATACATACATATATACATATACTGATATACACACACAATAAGATAATGAAGTAGAGAACCTGAAATTGACAAATATAACACCCATCTCCAAATATTTGCCTGAAAGGTTCAGGACTACGAGTATTCTGAGATCTTTCAAAGTATGGAACAGAGAGAGCAACCAAAGCCTTCACTCTTTCTGGCCTGAACAGGCTCAGATGCCACCCTACAACCGCACCCCAGTCATGTCCAACCACAAATGCCTTTTCAAATCACAAAAAATGGCCATAAAACGCAAACCTCAGCTACCCTTTTAAACAAATTCAAAGAGAGAAAGAAAAGAAGTCAACTCATAACAGGGGAAGAGAGAGTTGAAGGACCTGCTTTTCGCCGAAATGGTCGATAAGGCCGATGATGTCTCCGACGAGGTGGATGACAGTGTAGGATTTAGGACTGAGAGGAGAGTCCGAGTCGCCATAGCCTCTCATGTCAGGCGCAACCACATGGTAGCCATGTTTAGCCAAATGGGCCATCTGGTGGCGCCATGAAAACCAAAGTTCAGGAAAGCCATGGAGGAGAAGCACGAGAGGTCCTGTACCTTGTTCTGCTACGTGGATACATATTCCATTGGTTTTGATTCTTTTGTGAGTCACCTCCGTCATACTTTTCTTTTCCTCAGGACTACAACTTTTAGTTATTCTAATACATTATGCTTTTGCATAACCAAGCCTTATGTGCATCTTTTAGTTTGGAAAAAAGGACAACGAAGTTGGTGAGTCAAAGTCGATACTTTTGCGTGTAGACCCAAATGAAATAAGAGTCATTTATGGTCGAATGAAGAGGGGCTCTAAGACGTTTCAGTCAAAATCTGGTATCGGGTACTAATTAAGTCGACTGATATTTGTGTTATGTAGTAGTGACTTGAAAGATTACTTCATAAACAAGGTGATCATACTTTTCAATCCTTGATGCCTGATAGGTCTAGAGTCTTGTCTTATTTTGACTTTTAAAACCTGATTAATGGCTCACTAATTCCTTGTTCTACATTTATCCAAAAAAAATAAAAAATCCTTGTTCTACAGAAAATACGTTTCTTAAGATACCAAATAGTGATATTTGTGGATTTTGTTCTTTTGTTTTTGTTTTCCCTTGAACTCCGTGGACAGAACTTGAACATCCCGTCTTCAAGGCAATAAGATTTAGAGATACGTACTCTTAATGTACTAGTTTATAGCATGGCAAACTAGAGATCTCTTACAGTACAGGAGAACTTAACTACAACAAAGAAGAGCACAACCCTCGTACAAGAAACAGTACAGAATGAAATCTTGCTTAACCAATACGGAATGTTTTTGATTTTTAGGGATGGATTAGTCTTTCATTGGAGACTTCTGGGCATGCTGGTTAGAGGGTCTTCGAGGTTTTTACAAGGGCATTACGCTGAACCAACTGAAAAATGTTCCTGCTGCTGCTTCAATAACGTTTATTTGTATATGAAAATGTCCTAAAACTGCTAGAAGTTGGCAAGGACAGTCTGAAATTCCTTCAGTAGTAGTGTTCGTTCTTGTCTGAGCACTGCCTATTTGATTGTTGGAGTGGTTTCTCACCAGCCGTCCATGTGTCTCGAAATGCTGATGCTGTATTCTCCAACTGTCCACGTGTTCTTGCTGTCCCAAAGTCCTCTAAACTCCAAGCAAGGTCGAAGAAACGGGGGTGGCTACCTACAAAGACTCTCCGATGCTTAAGTCAGTGGTTTATCTTTGATACAAGGTAGCAAAGAAAATATTTCAGTATGAATATCTATCTGTTTCTTATTCACAGACTTTTCTATATATATCTGTTTTTAAGCGTACCTACGCCATTCGGGAACACATGGCTTTTATATATGTAGTCCTGAGATTGTGAACCGTGTGGTTCTTAATCTCAAGACTGAGTACCTTTCTCCTCAAAATCTTTCTCAACAGTCACGGGCCGAGATTTCTGCGATCTCTTCTGTGCTGCCATGGCCTGATTTTCGCCGCCTCCTACGGCTTCAATCTGTCAGGAGTAAGATTTGGGTAAATCGTCGTTCTGTCAGGACGGCTTGTCCCTGGCACACACCTATCCTGGATCGCATTAAATGCTCTATCTGGGTCTGGAGCCGTGAGTTGCTTTCCCCTGTATTCAGTCGGAAGACCCTTGGGACTTCTGACCCTCCCGACTGTCGAGGTAAGGACCACTGTACCCAGATGGCAGACCCTTGAGACTTCCGACCCCCAGCTGTCGAGGTTGGGGTCAGACTGGGCCAGACTGTCCAGGGTCAGTGATAGGCTCAGCCCTAATTTCGGACGGCCCAATAGCCGATTGTGAGATCATGTGCGACCCACGTGGCCTTCCACGTGGTATATGGCTCAGGAATTGGTCCCACAACTGCCCCTATTTCCCTACTTGATGGACTCGTGTCCGTTAAGTGGGGAAATCGTCTCTCCGTTCCTCCAATCTGGGGGACGCATGTGGTTTCCTTTTCCCGATGTGGAGGTACGTCATCTCTCATCACGAGATCTGTTTGAATTTTGAAGTTCTGACTGCTCGGTTTCCCTTATTCTCCCCTTTTCGAGAAAAAACTCTTCGACTTCTTCCCTATAAAAACCGTAACTGTGTTCATTTGCCATTTTACCAAAATTTTTAATCATTCCAACCTCATAAAATCCTAGAGTTTTTGCTTTCTTCTCTTCTAAAGACTCTCACTCTTCTAGTCGTGTTTCAGAACAATGGCTTCAAATCAAAACTAGGAATTGCAACCCGTTATGGATTCAGAACTAGATTCACTATGGAGGCAGCTCTGCCTCCCCGGAGGAGTGACGCTTCAACGGGTTGATGGCCCTGCAGACTGGTACCTTCTCCCTTGCACCCCCGAGGGTTCCATCGTCCTGGGTTGGAAGCATCTAGACTGTCTGTGATTCCCTCTTCCTCCCCTAATCTACCAATTTTTTGCCTTGACGGGAATCCATCCGATGTAGCTGAATGCAAACAGAATTATGATTCTGATGGGACTTTCTGTCCTGTCAGTTATCTATAACATGCATATCGACCTGGAGGTAGTCTTTTATGCTTATAAGCTTATTCTTATCCCCAAGAAGGGCTCCTACCCCACCTTCTATCTCCAGCCGCTGCCTGGGCACCATATCTTTTGGGGGTTGCCACGGTCAGACAAACAATGGGACTCTCACGTCAGGCTCTATGCCATTGGAGGGGCGTGGTGCTCCCCTTGGGTGAACGGAGAGCATCTCCAAGTCCCCTCAGTCTTCCTGCAGAGTAAGTATTAGGCCATGATCTTTGGGTCTGGGTCCTCTCTCGATATTATTGCTCATGTTACTTTGTCTTGTGCAGCCT
This sequence comes from Parasponia andersonii, assembly GCA_002914805.1. Taxonomy (NCBI): domain Eukaryota; kingdom Viridiplantae; phylum Streptophyta; class Magnoliopsida; order Rosales; family Cannabaceae; genus Trema; species Trema andersonii. The sequence goes on from JXTB01000044.1 coordinate 833,861, forward strand.
CAGCAGAAGAAAGTAGGTTTAAACCGCACCTGTCGGCTAGGCGGCTCAAAAGCCTGGAGGGGATCATAATCTTCAGCTCTCCGGGGGAATGCAGGCATATTCAAGCCGTCCTCAACTCCCTGATGATGAACTTGATGCCCAGGATGGTCTCATACCTTCCCTTCCCTTTGGATACCTGGGTCACCACCAAGCACCTGAGGAGTTGACTTGACGCCTCCGCCCTGAACCGATTTCGCTGGGACAAAAGCGACCGGATCACCATGATGAGTCGGCAGGTTGCGGCTTCAAGCCAGTTGACGGGCACCAACAATCTGGTAGCACCGTTAAATCACGAGCTCGAGGAGGTCGTGAGGCTTGTAGCCGCGGAGTGCGTCAAGCTCTGCAAGGAAGAAAACGCAACCCCCAAAAGGGTTAGGGGTGAATTTATTTTTAAATCTTTGAGTCTTTGTGGGTCGGATCGCGACCGCAAACTAATCTCGTTGTTTGTTTTTCACAGGTTCTGAGATGGGCCCGTCAGCCGGCCCTTCTCCCATCAAAAGGGGTGCCATGGCATCTAAAGCTCAAGCCAAGGCATCTGCTGGCCGGCGCCTTGTGGTACATTCGGGAGGAGCAAAACCAGTGGTTCTCCGCTCCGATGCTGGCGGATCTCCACCCGGGGGACTGTCTGCCATCCTGATCGTGCGCGAGGAAAAGACGATGCCACGTCCGACTGGGGGGTCTGCAGCAGTGATCTCACCCACCCCTGACTCTGGTTCGAAATCGAGTGATGTTAGCCTCGATGGAGAGATCACCGAGCTCAGTGGGGGAGCTCTGAGATTGAAGTCCAGACTCTCTTCCCCTCCCCTGGTCCCTACAAAGCGGCAACGCGATGTCGGCTCATCCAATGAGGAAGAGGGCCGGGTGGAGAAGAGGGGCATGGTCGTCCTTCCGTCTGACAGTGACGATGATGGGGCGACGCTGACCCTTATAAGGAGAAAACAGTCAGTACGCGCTGGCCAGCCCACAGGAGGTGCACCGCCTCCCACTGTGGTCGACGGTGTTCCTGATGGCTTCGGACCTCCCTCGGTCCCTGTCGCCGTTGCTCTGGAGGCGTGCCTGACGGGCGGAGAGGACACCCTTATGGTCAGCAAGGCGGGGCCGTGCTCTCCGGGTGTGGGCGACACTCGAGGGGGGTCTAGCCACGGAGCCGGAGTCGGAGGCCCTTACATCAAAGAATTTCGAGCTCGTCACTACCCGCACTCTTGCGCAGGTTTGTTACATTCGGATGCTTTTATGTTTTTCAACATCTTTGGTAAATGCTGACCCCTTCCTTCGTTGTCTAAATTGCAGCTGTCCGCCATCCAGTCTTTCTGCTCTGCTCGCGTCAGGGACTTGACCGAGGAGCTGAGCTCCCGTTCTGCACTAGCCGAACGCAGCGAGGTCGCCCTCGCCGAATTGAGGTCCGACTTTGATGCATATTGGGGCCTCGAGGAAGCGAGGGTTAGCAGCGCGGTGGCGCATGCTCTGAGTATCGAGAGAGCCATAAGCGAGGAGCTAGCTACGAAATTGGCTCAGGCAGAGGCCGACAGGCTTGCCCAATCCGAAGCCGCTAGGCTAGCTCAGGGCGAGCTGAGGATCAAGGAGCAAGAGCTACAGAGTGCGGGGGCAGAGATGGGACTGGTCTTTATCGCTCGTGACCAGGCTGTTGAAGACGCCAAGGAAGTGAGAAAAACTGAGGCGGCAGCCAAGCTAGAAGCCCATGCTCTGCAACGCAGACTTGATCGGTCCTATGAGGTAAACCGATATCTCTTTCTGGACCATAAAAATCTGATGGGTGCTCAGGTGGAGATATCTCGTAAACATTACAAAGACCTCACTGGTATTAACTCTTTATTGGTCGACTTATCGCAGCGGTAGGCGGAACTCAGATTGGCGGCGCTGAAGGATAGACTGGCGGATGCGGAGAAGTTAAAAACAAGGTACCAGAAGCAGGTGGACGTTCTTTCTGCGGAAAGTTACAGGTCTGGCTGGGAAAATAGAGAGTTTGAAAACCATGCTGAGGTGGTAATGCTAGACCAATTTGACGATCAGAAAGGCATCGAGAGAGACCACTACTCCATCAAGCACTACATGCAGCAGCTCGGGGACGAGATCAGAATCATATACCCAGCTGACGTGCTGGAGATGCTTGCTGTGGAGAAGGATGGGCCCTCTACATTTGCCCCTGGTGCCGCAGAGCTTATCCCTCCTTCTAGTCCGCCAGATCAAACTCTAGAAGCCCTGGATATTCAGCCTAGCCTCGGGGTCTCAACTAGTGAAGGGTCTGGCGCGGTCGTCGCATCTAGTGACGAATCCGATCCGGCCATGCCACCCTTCTTCGAGGCTGGTCCAAGCGCTGGGGTTGGCTGCGTCTCCTCGGACGGAGGTAACTAGGATATTTGTAAAGCTAATCATTCATTGTAACCCTTCGAATAAATGATAAAGAATGCGCCACCATTTTTAGACTGTTTTCTTTCGCATCCGACCGTTTGTATAAATAATTGTAAGGACTAGATTTTGGATTATTAGTGAACCTTCCTCGGGTTATGATTATTTGGACTAGCTTCAGAAATAGGGGCACAAGCTTTGGCTCATCCGGTTTCGCAGAAGTATAACTCTCGTTGTAACTTGTTTTGGCAGAGTTTGACCCACGCGTGTGGCTGGATTTCTCCGACCCCAAATGGGACCGTGCTCGGAACCAGCTCTAGGAATTGGTCGACCATTGCTTAGACCCATCGTTGCAGAGGAGAAGGCTTGGGCTTGGCTCTTATCGGGAACAAACAGGGCATTATCATTCCGACGTCGCCTTAAGAGTCCGCTCGAAACCTGCACCTCGCAAGTAGGGACCCTGAGTGCTCACCACCATTATCCGCACACTTTGTTTTTTTAGGATATAATAAATAGGCTTTAATCTTGATTCTTGCTTTCAAGTTTGGTTTGTCTCTAGACTACTTCCAACGGGTAGACTCCAAATCTGTTCACATCCTGACCATGCAAAGATAGATCTTTACCTGGCTAGAGTCTGTTTCCCTTTAACTTTTCGTGTAGTCAAAATATTCCTTAGGGAGGGTCCATTTCCAACGGGTGGATTCTGACCCTGCCTTCTTTTAGCTCTTCGTGTAGCTAAAAGTGTTCCTTTGGGGGTCCGCTGGCTAACTTTTTGGTTGCACGCCCCTTTTTCCTTTGTACGTTTTCTTGGGTCATCGACAAGTATCTTTTTGCATGATTCGACTCCCAGAGTACGATCATTTTCGAGGTTTGCTGGCGAGTTTTCGATACACAGCTATCTCCTCTTCGCACGTTTTCTCGGGTCGTCAATGAGCGATGTGAGTCCCGGAGTGCGAGCATTTTCAAGGTCTGCTGGCAAGTTTTTGCTTTGCACATCAGTTTACTCTTCGCACGCTTTCTCGGGTCGTCGACGAGCGATGTGAGTCCTAAAGTGCGAGGTTTTTCGAGGTCTGCTAGCAAGTTTTTACTTTGCACAGCAGTTTACCCTTCGCATGTTTTCTCAGGTCATCGACGAGTGACGTGAGTCCCAGAGTGCGAGCTTTTTCGAGGTCTGCTGGCAAGTTTTTGCTTTGCACAGTAGTTTACTCTTTGCACATTTTCTCGGCTCGTCGACGAGCGACGTGAGTCCCAGAGTGCGAGTTTTTTCGAGGTCTACTGGTAAGTTTTTACTTTGCATAGCAGTTTACTCTTCGCACGCTTTCTCGGGTCGTCGACGAGTGACGTGAGTCCCAAAGTGTGAGCTTTTTCGAGGTCTGCTGGAAAGTATTTGCTTTGCACAGCAGTTTACTCTTTGCACGTTTTCTCGGGTCTTTAACGAGGGACGTGAGTCCCAGAGTGCGAGCTTTTTCAAGGTCTGTTGGCAAGTTTTTGCTTTGCACAACAGTTTACTCTTTGCACGTTTTCTCGGGCCGTCGACGAGCGACGTGAGTCCCAGAGTGCGAGCTTTTATTGTACGAGTAGCACGTATGGTCTGCAACTTTGGCGGACCCTTTCCCATGACAGCCTGGTATGATTTTTTGCTTGTGCAACTGAGGCGTGGGGTCTGCTACTATGGGCGAACCCTTTTCCGTAGTTAGCCTAAAACATCGGGTCTACCTCCGTAGGCAGACCCTTTCCGTAGCAGCATAAAATGTCCGGTCTACCTTTGCTGGTAGACCGCCTTTTCTGTAGTTGCACAAAACGTCGGGTCTGCCTTTGTGGACAAACTCTTTTTCCGTATTAGACCAAAAGATGAATTCATGAGGCAAAAAAGGAAATTGACCTATTGTGGATTTAAACTTTTCAATAATATAAGCATTCACATGGTCTTACATCATAAGTATGTGCCTTACACGTGATACTTCTTCAAGTGCTGAGCATTCCACGTGTTCGGCACGTTTTTTCCCGTTTTCAGTTCTTTCAGGATATATGCTCCATTGTCGAGCGCTTTGATTACTTCATAGGGTCCGATACAATTGGAATCCAATTTCGAAGAATTCCCTGTTCTAGCTTTCAGGACCCAATCCTCAGCGTTAAATCGTCGGGCGCTTACCTTTTTTGCAAAGTAGGACCTAGCTTGCTGGTGGTATGAAGCCAGGTAGACCAAAGCCATGCCTCTTATTTCTTCCAGGAGGTCTGTGTTGCAGCTAAACTGACGCTCGTTTAGGGGGGAATCTTTTACCACTTTAGAGCGGAGGGTCGGGAGGCCGACCTCAGTCGGGATCATAGCCTCCGATCCGTAGACCATGGCGAACGGATGAGGATTTCTGCACATTCGTGATCGAGATCAGCTGGGTCGGATTTGCTTCAATACCCCTCCGTCTCACGATATGCCCCAAGAATTACCCAGAGGACACCCCAAATGCATACTTCTTGGGATTCAGACGCATCTGATGCTGTCTCAGGATCTGAAAACATTCGTCCAGGTGCCTCAGATGGTCTGAATCCTCTCTACTCTTCACGACCATGTCGTCGATGTAGACCTCCATAGTCTTTCCTAGCAGCCTGGCGAACATCTTATTCATGAACCTTTGGTAGGTTACCCCCGCATTCTTCAGGCCAAATGGCATGCGCTTGTAGCAGTACAGACCTCGCTCTATGATAAAAGCCGTGTGGATCTGGTCTTCCGCGTACAGGGGGATCTGGTTGTATCTGGAGTAGGCATCCAGAAAGCTCATCCTGTTGCATCCCACCGTTGCGTCTACCATTTGGTCGATTCTTGGCAGGGGGAAACTATCCTTCGGGCAGGCCTTGTTCAGGTTGGTGAAATCTATGCAAATACGGTCGTCACCGTTTTTCTTTTTCACCACTACCGGGTTAGAAACCCACCGCGGGTATACGCATTCCCTGATTAGACCACTCTCCAATAGCTTTTCTACCTCCTTGTTGATCGCCCTGTTTTTCTCTGGTGTGAATCTTCGGGGTTTCTGCCTGACCGAGGGGAAATGGGGGTCTATATTCAGCCAGTGATAGGAGTGTGCGAGGTCTATCCCTGGCATATCATCGTGGGACTACGCAAAGATGTCCTCATTCCGTATTAAGAATCCCAACATTTCGTTCTTTTGCTCCTCAGGTAATAAGGCCCCGATTAGGATCACCTTCGTCGGTTCCTCCTCTTTCAAAGGGACTGCTACCAGCTCCTCGATCGTGGATTGTGGACCATCAGACTCTTCTTCGATATGCCTCATGTACGCTGGCAGGCGGTCCTTTGATTGCTATCTGTCTCCGGCTGCAGTGCTTGTGCTCGCGTCGGCTCCCCTCAGGGCGGCAGAAAAGCATTTCCTCGCAGAGGCCTGGTCCCCCTTGATGTCAATCGTATACATACCGTCCTTTGATTGACATCTTAAGACCTGATGGAGGGTGAAAGTGACCCCATGCATGGCGTGGATCCATCCCCTTCCCATGATAGCGTTGAAGGAGGAATGGTAATCAATGACGATGAAATCCACGTCCAAGCTGCACACACAGTAAGGGTCACGACGCCCAAAGTGTAGACCCTTGTGCTATCAAAAGCGAACAGCGGTTGACAGGTTGGCCTGAGTGCGCTCCTTTCCAGACCCATATTCTCGAATATACTGAGGAATAGGATATCGACACTGCTTCCACCATCGACCAAGACCCTTCCGACCAATGCGGAGCCGATCTGCAGTTTGATCACCAAGGGATCGTTGTGAGGATGGCGCACCGTGGTTAGATCCTGCTGGGTAAAAATGAAGGGGGCGATGGATGTGCAGCCTTCCCTTGACATCAAGTGGTTGACGGAGTGTCCCATCCCCCTCAAGTGCTTCGCCCTACCCTCGGCTTTTTTGAGGCATTTTTCTTTTTCCTCTTGATCGTGAGTCGGTTCTGGCCTACCCACAATGGTCGGCACTATCCTGAGGGTCTGCTCTCCTGACCCAGGGGCTTGAGCCTGGTTCCCTTTCTCAGTCCTGGAGATGTCTTGCCGCAACTGGACTTCGTCAGTTTTCATGTACTGCTTCAACCTGCCAGCGTGGATTGCCAACATGACCTGAGCATAAAGGTTGCGGCAGTGGACGGTGTCGTGCCCAAAGTCTTTGTGGAACTGGTAGTATCTATTCCTGTTCTTCATATGCTCAGGGACGCCAGATTTGGGTGGGTCCTTGAAAATGCCCCTGTCCCTGTTTTGGAGATAGATCACGTCGATCGGCGTATTGAGCTCGTACTTGGGCAGAGGATCATAGGTTGTCTTCCTCCTCTTGCCTTCCTCCAGACCGTCTTGGATAGGGACTTCCTGCTTCGGGGCCGGCCCTTGTCCCGGTGAGGGCCTCTTTACCCCTTGCGGGGCTGTAGGTTGCATTGGCGTCGTTGTTATTGCGGCAGAGGTCTTGGGTGCCTTTTGGTAGCTTTCCAGTACCCTGAATGCCCCTTCTGACTTTGCCTGGACATCTGCCATATCGTACGGAAGATTTAGAAGGAGGTGGTCCGACAGCATTGATCCTAGCTGCAGGCTCTGGACGAACGAGCCTGCGGCTTGGACCGAGTCTGCGTTATGGACCAGTAACATTACCTCGAGAAAACGCGAGAGGTATTCCTACGGGGATTCATCTGCGGCCTACTCCAAACGGTCCAGGTCTCGCATAGTTTTTTGTTGTCTTCGGACACCTGTGTATTGTTTCAGAAAAATCTGAAGAAGTCTTCGAAACCGTTTATGGACTTTTCCAGGAGCTGCCTAAACCATAGCAGGGCTGGTCCCACAAGGGTCGTAGAGAAGACTTTGCAAGTCACAACCTCGTCCCTGGTCTCTAAGGTCTTCTTCTGCTGGAAGTGGTATATGTGGTCGAGGGGGTCAGTCTTCCCCTCGAACGGCCTGAAAGTCGGAGTCGTGAAATCCCTCAGCCTGGGTTCCATCTAGATCCAGTCAGCGAAGGCTGTCTGGTTGATGCCTCGCACAGTTTGTTCTACCAAGTCATCGGGGGTCTGGCTATGATGGTTGCCAAGTCTCTTACCCAACTCTGTCATCATTTCTTGCTTCCAGTCGGGGGGCGTACCCCCAGGGCTTTCATGGTGTCTTCCGCCCGTTGCCCCCCTGGTTTGGAAAGGTCTTGACTAGCTTTGCCGTACCCCCTACATCCGTGACCCGGATGGGGCGGGAGCTTCTCCCCGTAGTTGGCTTCCGAACTCTTGTTGGATTTCTTCGTCGAAATCTTCCCTCTGCTGGGTCCTATCTTCACTTGCCAGCAAACCTTCGAGGCGAGTGTTATCCCTACGTACCTCTGCGAACTCGTCCCTTAAACCCAGGACGGCCTCGTGGGCCATCTCTGTCTTTCTGTTTGCTTTCGACAAGGCATCGAGCATCTGATCCAGCTTCTGCCCCAAATCTGGTCGTTCTTCTCGGGAGCTTCCTTCAGCGTCGGGACGTGTACTGCTGGTTGTCATTCTTGAATGTGCCATCAGACGTTGTATGGCTTTTTTGTTCGGGGAGAGCGCGGTCGTGAGTCTATTACTCTTTTTCCCATGCTCACCTTTCCCACAGACGGCACCAAACTATTGGAGCGGTTTCTCACCAGCCGTCCACGTGTCTCGAAATGCTGATGCTGTATTCTCCAACTGTCCACGTGTCCTTGCTGTCCCAAAGTCCTCTGAACTCCAAGCAAGATCGGAGAAGTGGGGATGGCTACTTGCAAAGACTCTCCGATACTTAATTCAGTGGTTTATCTTTGATACAGGGTAGCAAGGAAAATATTTCAGTATGAATATCTATCTGTTTCTTGTTCACAGACTTTTCTATATATATATATATATGTTTTTAAGCGTACCTACGCCATTCAGGAACGCATGGCTTTTATATATGTAGTCCTGAGATTGTGAATCGTGTGGTTCTCAATCTCAGGACTGAGTACCTTTCTCCTCAAAATATTTCTCAGCAGTCACGGGCCGAGAATTCTGTGATATCTTCTGTGCTGCCGTGGCCTGATTTTCGCCGCCTCCTATGGCTTCAATCTGTCAGGAGTAAGATTTGGGTAAATCGCCGTTCTGTCAGGACAGCTTGTCCTCGCACACACCTACCCCGGATCGCATTAAATGCTCTGTCTGGATCTGGAGCCGTGAGTTGTTTTCCCCTATATTCAGTCGGAAGTCCCTTGGGGCTTCTGACCCTCCCGACTATCGAGGTAAGGACCACTGTACCCAGATGGCAGACCCTTGGGGCTTTCGACCCCCAGCTGTCGAGGTTGGGGTCAGACTGGGCCAGACAGTCCAGGATCAGTGATAGGCTCGGCCCTAACTTTGGACGGCCCAATAGCCGATTGTGAGATCACGTGCAACCCACAAAACAACCCGAACTTGAGAACAATCACGTGTGCAAGCCTTTGAATTTTTTAAGGGCTACAATTGGCAACAATAATAAATCTGCTTATCAAACTTTGTTTAATTAAGAAAATACTTATTGCAAGTGAATTTTTCTTATCTAGACAAAGAAAGTTAAAATGAGAAAAAAGACAGCTATGGTATGAACTTAATTCTTAAAAGAAGTACTCTTAATTTTCAGAAAAATTTATGGACGAAAGAGAGAATTTCTTTGGAGACTTCTTGAGCCCCCTCTTGTTGAATATAGTGATGACCATCTAGAATTACAAACTTCCAGGTTTGGAACAATACTCCTGAAAACTTCTCCTCTCACATATTCACTTGTACCCAGAATTTCGAAACCAATATCTTTATCACCTACTATGAATTTTGCAGGGATAGCTATCCTTGATCCTTGCCATGGTCCCAAGAGCTCCCAAGAGCTCCCAAGTTCTGTTGTCAAATTTCAAAATGTAAACAGGTCTAAACTGGGCATATATATATATATATAGGTTGCCAATCCAATAGGTATTTTTTTCCTTTATCTATGGGTAGGTATTTTTTTTTTTAGCTATTGGATCACTATCTAATTGTGATCCAATGGCTATAATGAAATGCATGAAAAGACGTGCATCATTAATGCTCTTTCTCTTTCTTATTTTTTACAATAAAAAAATGTGCATGCTAAATATTCATTGGCTA
>JXTB01000044.1:843695-940810 GCA_002914805.1 Parasponia andersonii
ATGCTTTATAATATTATTAAAATGTAAAATGTTTTAGTGGTCTCCACATGTCAAGTGAGATATGAGTGGAAAAGAGAATGATCTAGCATTGCACTTTTTTTTTTTTAACAAATGCATCCTATTCCTCTCTTTTTCTCTTTCTCTCTCTATATATAGATATATCTCTAAAGCAAGATTAAGTGCTCAATTATTATTATTGTTATTAATAAGGATGTTATCCCTTTATATTTTATATTTTAATATTTTGATCAAGTATACATTGTGTTTTGGTTATTATTAAAATTAATTTTTGGATTTGAATTTGTTACAAATTTATACCCTGATACTAATTTAGAACAATTAATTTATCGAGTTGCGGTTTAAAAATTTGAAAATAAACTATATAAAAATTGATCTGATAATAACTTTATTAAATCGTCATAGTAAATTAATTATTCTAAATTAATATTAGGGTATAAATTTATAATAGATTTCAATTCTAAAAGTTAATATTGATAATAACCAAAACAGAGGTATAAATTGAACAAAATATTAAAATATAAAGTATAAAATGATGATGTCCCATATTAATATTACGATCCTCTTAATATGATATAGTTCTGAACTTAAGAAAACTGACTAGTTATTTGGACAATTACGCCACTGGTCTGGCAAAACCGTAGAAACAAATAAACATATGAAAGAGACTGAATGCAACAGATACCTGAACCATCTACTCAAAACTCAATAAAATAATCTCACTTCGGAACTACACCAAATTTGCTTTGCTTTAGCCTTTACTTTAGCCTTTACTTCTAAACTTATATATATATAACAGGTCTAAACTAGGAATACATACATGGGCTTTTGATGTAAGTCCCTTTTGGGAAATGGTCCTCTATGATTTATAATATTACTAAAATATAAAATTTTTTAGTGGTCTCCACATGTCAAGGGAGATATGAGTGGAAAAGAGAATAGTCTAGCATTCCATTTTTAAGAAAAAAAAAAAAAAAAAGAGCAGTCATGTATTGGAATGCATCCTATTCCTCTATATATATATATATATATATATATATATATAGATATATCTCTAAAGCAAGACTGAGTGCTCAATTATTATTATTGTTATTAATAGGGATGTTATCTTTTATATTTTGTATTTTAACATTTTGTTTAAAATATACATTGTGTATTGGTTATTATTAAAATTAATTTTTAAATTTGAATTTGTTATAAATTTATACTTTGGCATTAATTTAGAATAATTAATTTATCGAGTTGTCGTTTAAAAAATTAAAAATAAACCATATAAAAATTGATTTGATAATAAGTTTATTAAATCATCATGGTAAATTAACTGTTCTAAATTAGTATTAGAATATAAATTTGTAACAAATTTTAATTCTAAAAATTAATATTGATAATAACCAAAACAGAACTGAACAAAGTATTAAGATATAAAGTATAAAAATGATAATATCCCGTATTAATATTATGATCGCTTAATATGATATAGTTATGAAAACTTAAGATAACTGACTAGTTATTTGGGCGATTACGCCACTGGTCTGGCAAAACCGCGTAAACAAATAGACATCTAAAAGAGACTGAACGCAACATACACCTGAACCATGTACTCAAAACTCAATAAAATAATCTCACTTCGGAACTACACTAGATATGCTTTGCTTTAGCCTTTACTTTTATCAAAGTTGATCTTTCAGCAGACTTTAATACAAACGGTATCTTCCAACACTCATTTGAGCTTGAAAAAAAAAAGAAAAATCTCTTACTTGGATTTGAGAAATTCTTTTACTTACAATTCCATTGTACGAAAATGATTAAGAGCTCCACTGAAAGCTAGATTCTTGGTACTTGTCCGTGTAGACTTGGAGCTCCTCTTCAGTTATCCATGGTGGCAAAGTTGATGGTGTCTCCAGAAAATCAATGATCTCCATTCCATATGGAGCAACAAGATAATCTCATTTGGTCATAAGCAAAAACTTCTTTATCACTGTCAGATAATCGTACCTAGCAAATGCTCTCTCAGCTCTTCCTGTCTCCTACAACAAAGTCCCAAAAGGATAACAAATTCAAGAGTTGCATAAACATACATATTTAACCACACGCATATACATACAAATGTTAGGATTTTGGCTCGTTAGTTTTTATAATTATTTTTGGACTTTATCTTATATTGTTTGTGTATGAATATTTGGAGTCTACAGTTGACTATAAATAAAGCATATTAAAATTAGTTTTAATCATCCCAAAATTAGTTCCCTATTGGTGAGAATCTTTATTCCTAAGGACCTCTATAGTTTTGTTTTTATCCCTTTTTTCTATTTATTTCTGGATTTTTACATTATAGTCGAGATTTTATATTTTCTCTTATTTGAAGTTAGTGAAGTAATCAGTAACGCCTTGAGGACGTAGGTAATTTTCCGAATCTCGCTAAATTGTATGTTCTCCTTTATTTTTGTATTTAGTATTTTCTGCACATTTTCTACTTTCGTTAATTTCAGTAGCTAGTTGGTAATTTATATTCAATATTGTGTTAGTATTAAATATAAGCATTTGGAGTAGTTGTGCATCTGCTGCATAACAAATTGAATCAGAGCAGCAAGTTCACCCTAGGCTTTGATTTGTAGCTATTATTTGGAGTAGTTCTGCTTCTGCTGCATAATAAATGGTATCAGAGCAGCAAGTTCGCCCTAGGCTTTTTTTAGTAGCTATTTGAAATATTAGTAGAAATGTCAGAATCTTCGTCAATGCTAGCAAAGATGAAAACTGTGACTAGTCCAAAAATCAACGTGGAGAAATTTAATGGCCGAAATAACTTCGACTTATGGCAGTACGAGGTATTTGATAGTTTATTTCAACAAGATCAAGATATTACTCTGAAGAAGACAAAACCATAAAAAATGGATGATAAAGAATAGGAGAGGATTAATCGTCAAGCTTGTGGTACGATCCGCTCATGTCTTTATAAAGAATAGAAGTATCCATTCATGAGAGAGACTTCTGCAAGTAAATTGTAGAAGGTGTTTGAGAACAAGTATATGAAGAAGAGCAATGAGAACCGGCCATACTTGAAGAAGAGACTTTTTTGCCTCTAGTTGAAGCCTGATACGATAATTGGTGATTACATTGATACTTTCAACCTGTTAATTGTAGATTTGTTAAATTTGGATGAAACCTTCAAAGATAAGGATAAAGTAATATTGTTAATTGGGTCCCTTCCTAATGAGTTAGATCATCTCTGTATTGCGTTGCTTCATGGAAAAGAAAAAATATCCTTTAATAAAGTGAGTGTTGCATTGTATAATCATAAGATTCGGAAGAAACATCAAAAGGAGAATAGGGACATTTCAACAGAAGTGCTTACAACCAAGGGACGTAGTCAAAGCTGTAAGTAGGAGAAAATGAGTAGATCTCATTTGAAGAGAAGACATGGTAAGGATGAATGTGCCTTCTGTCATGAGAAAGGGCATTGGAAGAAATATTGTTCGAAGTTACAGAATAAAGACAAGGGCAAGGCTATTTCTGATACATATGTAGCTGAAGTCGAAAATGATGAATCCGATTTTGCTCTAATTAGTCAGCCATTGATATCTCAGCGTAATAAGTGGATTTTAAATTCGGGTTATACTTACCATATGTGTCCTCACAAGGAGTGGTTCTTCAACTTTGAAGAGCTAAATGGTGGATTTGTTTACATAGGTAATGATGAATCATGTAAAACAGCTGGGGTAGGTTCAATTCGATTGAAGAATCATAATGGATCGACTAGAGTTCTGACAAATATTCAGTATGTACCGAAATTGAAGAAAAAATCTCATCTCTTTAAGAACTTTAGAATCTAAAGGCTTCATTATGTCTATACGAGATGGAATTTTGAAAGTCACTTCAGACTCTTTGGTAATAATGAAAAGATACAAGAAGAAATAACTTGTATTACTATAATGGTAGTATAGTTATTAGATCAATTGCTGCAGTTTCTGAGGATATTGAAGCTTCAGAAATTATCAGGTTATGGCACATGCATTTGGAACATGTAGAGAAAAAAAGTTTTCTTTAATTTAGTGAAGCAAAGCTCAGTTGAATCAAGAATTTAAGATGAAAATCTCGGTAAAGCAAAGAAGATTCTCAGTATGGAGATTAGCAGATATAGAGAGAGAAGCAAGGTTAGTTTGACTCAGAAGTAATATTTGAAGGAAGTATTACAACGTTTTGGTATGATTGAATAATTAAAACTTGTTAATACACTGCTTGCTCCTCATTTCAAGCTTAGTGCATCTTTGTCTCCGAGTACAGATACATAGCAAGAGTACATGTCACAAGTTCCGTATTCAAATATGATTAGTAGCTTAATGTATGCGATGGTGTGTACGAGGCCTGATATTTCATATGCAATTGGAGTTGTGAGCAGGTACATGCATAATCCAATTAAAGATCATTGGCAAGTTATGAAATGGATTCTACAGTACTTATTAAAGACTATAGATGTTGGTTTGGTTTTTGAGTAGGATGATACACTTGGTTAGTATGTAGTTATGTTAATTCTGATTACGCTGGTGATTTGGATAAATGTCGTTCAACTACCGGATATGTATTCACATTTACAAGAGCATCAATCAATTGAAAGTCTATAATTGCTTTGTCTACTACATAGGTAGAGTACATGGTAGTTACAAAGACAGTGAAGGAAGCTATTTGGTTACAACGATTTCTAAAAGAGCTAGAACTTTTTCAGGAGCATGTTTGTATTTATTTTGATAGTCAGAGTACCATTCACTAAACAAAGAATCCAGTATATCATGTACGTACAAATCATATTGATGTCTGATATCACTTTATGCAGAAGATTATTAATGAAGGAAAGATATTGTTTCAAAAGATTGAGACTGCTAAAAATCCTATGGATATGATGACCAAGGTAGTAACATCAACCAAGTTCAATCATTGTTTAGACTTAATTAACATCCTACATATTTAATGACATCTTTTGGCACATAAAGTGGCGATCCTCTAATAGATAGAAGATACAGGAAATGAAGAAATTTAGATGGGACCTACAAACTCGCCAAGATGGAGATTGTTAGAATTTGGTTTATTAGCCTTTGTAATTAGTTTTTGACTTTGTCCCACATCATTTATGTATGAATATTTAGGATTTACAGTTGGCTACAAATAAAATCTATTGTAATTAATTTTAATCATCTCAAAATTAGTTCAATATTAGTTAGGATCTTTATTCTTAAGAACTTCTATAGTTTTATATTTTTACATTATAACCCAAAGTTTTGGCTACAAATAAAGTGAGCATTTTTTATTGTTATTAATTTCAATAATTAATTAATAATTTATATTTAATATTATCTTAGTATTTAATATAAGCATTCGTAATAATCGTGCTCCACTGCCGAACGACGTACACACATGCATACAATAAGATAATGAAGAAGGGAACCTGAAATTGCCAAATATAACAGCCATCTCCGAACATTTGCCTGAAAGATTCAGGACTCCGAGTGTTCTGAGATCTTTCAAAGTAAGGAGCAGAGAGAGCAACCAGAGCTTTCACTCTATCTGGCCTGAACAGGCTCAGATGCCACCCAATATACGCACCCCAGTCATGTCCAACCACAAACGCCTTACCGATTCATACAAAATCACCATAAAACTCAAAAACTCAGCTACCCTTTTGAGCAAACTCAAGAAGTGAAAGAAAAGGAGTCAAAACTCATAACAAGAGAAGAGAGTTAAAAGGACCTGCTTTTCGCCGAAATGATCGATAAGGCCGACGATGTCTCCAACGAGGTGGATGACTGTGTAGGATTTGGGACTGAGAGGAGAGTCAGAGTCACCATAGCCTCTCATGTCAGACGCAACCACGTGGTAGCCATGTTTGGCCAGATGGGCCATCTGGTGGCGCCATGAAAACCAGAGTTCAGGGAAGCCATGGAGGAGAAGCACGAGAGGTCCTGTTCCTTGTTCTGCTATTTGGATATATATTCCATTGATTTTGATTCTGTTGTGTGTCACCTCTGCCACACTTCTTCTCTTTCTCTCAGGAGTAAAACTTAGTCTCTTCCACTATGCTTTTGCACAACCAAGGCGTCTCTTAGTTTGGAAAAGAAGACAACGAAGTTGGCCAGTCAAAGGTAAAACTTTTACGTGCTGACCCAAGAAAAGAAGTGTCATTCAAAGTCCAATCAAGAGGGGCATTATGAACTTTCGGTGAAAATCTGGGTGTGGGTAATAATTAAATTGACTGAAATTTATTTTATTTAGTAGGGACATGTAAGTTTGCTTGATAAACAGGGTGATCATACTTTTCAATCATGGATGCGTGCCTGATAAGTCTAAGGTCTTACTTTGACTTTTAAAACCTGATTAGTCCTTCTTCATTAACAGAAAATGTTTTTTCTTAAGATACCAAATAGTGATATTTTGTGGATTTTTTCTGAACTCGTGGACTGAATTAATAAGATATAGAGAGATATGTACCTTAAGTACTCGTACTAAAGTTTTCTTACCTTTGCTTTATGTCTTATTTTGAGATAAAATTCATGAACACAAGCTTTAGCTTAGCAAACTAGAGTTCTCTTACAATACAGAAGAATATAGCTACAAGCAAGAAAAGCACAACCATCGTAGAGAGTACAAAGAGACTTGAATTTAATCTAGCTTAACCTATACGGAATGTTTTCCAATGAAGCAAAGTATTTCATTGGAGACTTCTTCAGGTTTCTCTTGATGGATAAAATGATGACCATCTTCTATAATAACCACTTCAAGGTCCGGGACACAGCTCTTGAAACCTTCTCCTAGAACATAGTCCTTTGTACCAAAAGACTCGAAACCGATATCTTTGTCGCCTGCTATGAACTTTGTTGGAACTAAAATTTTTGATCCCTGCCAGGGTGCAAGAAGCTCCCAATTCCTGTTCATAATCATAATCAAAATCAAAGATATATGAGGTGGTCAAAGATAGCTGCACCAGATAACAACTTTCTTAGCTTTTGAGGATCAGTAAGTTCGGCTATGGAGAGAAAGGAAAGAAGGAAAACTGGGTTCTAGAAAGTTTACTAAGTATATAAGTTTTCACTGCTAAAATTTCAATTTTTTCTTAGTTCCAATTCTCAAGTTTTTAAACTTTGAACGTTGGATAAACTTACAGGTCCATAGCACGGTAGTAGTTGAGTGGACCAGTAAAACCAGACTCCTCAAACTTCTCAGCAAAGACCTGAAGCTCCTCTTCGGTTATCCATGGCGGCAAGGACCAGGGTGTCTTGAGATAATCAATGATCTCCGTGTCCGGGGGAGCTACAAACTCTTTGTCCGTTATCGTGAAGAACTTCTTCATCACTGTCAAATAGTCATATCTCGCAAAGGCCCTCTCTGCTCTTCCTGGTTCCTTCTTAGTCAAAATTTAATAAACTTACTGGCTTCATAGTTCAAACCATGAAAGTCAACGGTTGAGAAAAAAGGGTACCTGAAACTGAATAACATGACAACCATCTCCAATAGACTGTCTAATAGATTCGGTACTTTTGATAGTTGGAGATCTTGGAAGGTATGGAACACATAAAGCTACAAAACCCTGAACTCTATCAGGCCTAAGTAGACTTAGATGCCACCCAGCAACTGCTCCCCAGTCAACTCCTACTATAAATGCCTTAAAAGAAAGGAAAACCCCCAAATCTATGAGAAAATCAAGCTCTCAATATCGCGAAACACATAAAAGAAAGCTTTAGAACAAGAACTTGGGGTTTGAGAGGTCTATATGGTTTTTACCTTTTCTAGGCCGTAATGGTCGATGAGGCCTATGAGGTCTCCAACGATGTGGAAAACGGTGTAAGAAGTTGGGGTGAGTGGAGAGTCAGAGTCTCCATAGCCTCTCAAGTCGGGTGCCACCACATGGAAGCCATGGTTAGCCAAGAAGTTGATCTGATGGCGCCATGCGTACCAGTTTTCTGGGAAGCCATGTAGCAGGAGAACAATTGGACCTGTCCCTTGCTCTGCTACGTGTATCCATATCCCGTTGCTCTTGATCCTTTGGTGACTTACCTCCTCCATTCTCCCTCACTTTTGTCCCCCTTTATTTATTTATTTATTTATTTTTTGCTTTCTTATTTCTCTTTTCTCAACTTTCGCGAGAGGGAGAGGGAGATTGTTCAATGGGCCGGCAATGAGGATAATTTGAATTCAATAATGTTGAGTGTTGCACTAAAAAATTAAAAGGTGGTTGATTTTGAGGGCCAAAGTGAAGATAAGAAATTTGACATTAGACCAAGAGGAAAATTTGATAGTTTGAGTATTTTGACTCGCTTTCCAGGAAGGAAAGACAAGAGAGTGTCTTTGTCTTCTAGTTGCACCTGAAAATCGCAGCAAACATTACTTGCTAGCCAAGCTCAAGTTCAATGTTTTTCCCTTTTTATTTTTTCTTTTTTTAATTATTATTACACTCAAATTCAACAAAATATGATCATATATCTTACTTCACTTGCTTTGTCCTCTAATATGCAATATCTGGTTTCGTATAATATATATATATATATATATATATGTACAAAGTATTAGATGCAGTCAAAACTCAGAACAGAAGATCAAGATTCTTATTAAGAGACTAGGGGGTATCATGTCTTATACGGTGTACCATAATGCCAGATTCAGCCCAACATCAACATGAAATGTTGGCTAACCGAGACAATCTATTCCCTTATTTTGTTATTGCTTTCCTTCCCTCGCACACACGTGATGCTCCGTTTTTCGATCGATTCCGTTCCGTTTCTAAGGGCATTATGGGCATGCAATACAACTAGAAATAGCATGATTTGATCATCTTTCCCGAAACTGTTAAAACTAATATAAAACGTACGAACGAGTGGTTCAGAATTTGGAGCACAAACATCGATAGGTCCCAAAATACTTGATGTGCACTTTCTTTTGATGAATTACCATCTCCATGAACTTTCTTTCGAGATCGAAAGGAAGAAACGAGAAAGCATCAAAACTCAACGGAGGTGGCTTTTACATTTTGACAGCAAGTGTAAATGAAAATAAATAAACGGTATTATGCAAAACAATGAGGAATCCATTTCCCACCATAGCCACAAAACAGAGTAACTTACAATTACGAAAGGAGGGGTTGACCACCCACTAGTACTAGAAAACAGAGTAAAGGATCATGAAATAATTTATGAGCTTATATGGCAAGTATCTCTCACCTAGTATTCCTCCTTAAACAAGGGCTAGAAGCACAAATTCTTGTTCCTCTTCCTTCAAAAGTACCAGGCAGGCATTGCCAATTTACCCGTCATTGCGAATTTGGGACTTATACCCAGCTGTTCAGAATGATATATATATATATATATTTTTTTTCTTCTTCTTTTCTTTGCTTGTGTTCACGTTCCTTAGAAAAGGAAAGCCAACTACTCTATAACTTGTTGAAGAAATGCCTCTAATCATACTTTATCATCATGGAACCACCACCTCGTCTCTTTTGGAGATCTGCCGTTTCTACAGTTCTTTACATAGCGGTCGTTATCTTCAGGCCGTTGCTGCAAGCATAATAACAACCATCAGAAAGATAATATTATCGCTGCTACTCTGCCTGCCCCGCGACAAACTCACATGTAAAGACATTCAGATGCATGTCCCCTCAGTTCTACAGTCTCACAGGTTTATTAAAGGAAAATGCATTTAGGACATGCCCACCAGGTCCATTTGCCCCAAAACATATATCATTATTCAGTTCAAACAAAGCAGAAATCAGAATGACAGCATTATGCATGTACTCAGTACTAACTTGCAGCAGATTGGTATTTCAGAATAGTGAGGATGAAAAAAACCTAAATTCAATTGAAATGAGATGCATACCTTCACAGTCGAGCTTGACAGCATGGAGAGAATGCTGATACAGATGGAACTAACAGTCATGGCTGGTGACCATGAATCATACAGAATATCTACAGAATTTCACAAGTAGAGCAACAAATCACATGCTAAACTCAGGTAAAGCATAGTATAAATGCAAGGAGGAAATTTAGTTAGAAGAGTTTCAACTCCATGGAAAATTCAGATGGCCAACGCCATTGCTCATTGGATTACATAGGAGAAGGACCATGTCTGGTAGTATCATTTTATGAACACTGTTAGGATGCTTCTAATCGTGCAGGTTCTCTAAATGAATAAAGCATTTATCAAAATAAACACTGAAAGAAAGCGTATGTAGTTATTACAATTTGTGTCTAGATAATCATAATACGGAGAGGGTAAAACCACTGACTGCGTATCAAGGAGGTTCGCATCATAACACACAAAAAATTTGCTCCACAAATGGACATATCAGTATAGCTACAAGCACGAGACGAAGCATTGGATACTTTCTAGTTTCTGTTACATTGCAGTTTTCCTTTTGGCGGGGGGAGGAGGGGTTGAGGAGTGGGGGAGTATTATTTAATTGACTCTTGTTCCCTGATAACGAAGTGTCAGTCCTAAATTCTAATCTTGAGAATTGGAAAACTTTGTACAAGTCAGCCTCCATTTGGGTCCAGAAAGATCACAACGAAGATGAAAAGAACATATATTACTCAAACAGCTCAGTGTTCACATAAGGAAGAATTTCCAACACAGACAAACATATCCTTTTCCATGCCTCTAGCTTCCAAAATTTAATTAACACTATGCAACAAAATTCATGTTATTCCTTTAGGATGGTAGAATTTTGTTCCTATAGGATGCCACTCATTCCGAAAAAGAAAGACCAAGCAATTACAATATTTTCCAACATGCAACAATGTGCAACCATTGAAATTCAAAAAATCTAACCACGAGGAAACAAAGAGAATTTTGATTCTGTGATGAATATGAAGCCAAAGTTGGAGACAAGACCATTTCTTTCAACAAAGGGATGAATACAAACGATGCAAAAGAAATGATAAAACAACACGAAATGGTACAAATAATCTAACACAAAGAAGGTCAAATCATTCAACATTCAAAAGCAAAAAAACAAAAAAAAAAAAAAAAAAAGTTCGGTAACTACAAGAGAACCAATAAATTTACCNGCAGGGGGGCCGGATGCAGAAAAATCACCTGTTCACTCCACCAACAGACAGGAAGCAAAACCACATTCACCAACTATAAAGCATAGAAATTTACCAAATCAGAAAAAGTTGCAAAAAACAAAAAAAAAAAGACCTGCGGGGCTTCCATTGGGTAATGCTCAGGAAAATCGACTTGAAGCTGGTAAGTCTCATTAGCATAAAGGGTTCCTGGAGCTCCATTGACTTCAATCACCCACCTTTTGATCAAAACACCCCAATCCAATACATATACATAAAAGTAAATGAACAATAAAGCAATCAATCATACAAAAACAAACATAAACCAAATACCCAGAAGAAAAAATTTCCAAGAGAATACAAGAAGTCCCCTAAAAACTAGCTTGGTCGGACAGAAAATAGTAAGAAGAAACTGATCACAACACCAGTAGCAGTATAACAAGTTTCCATTTAAAGCAGTAGACAATCATACAAACAAAAACAACATAAAGTGTAAAAGATTCATAATTTTTGCTTGTTTTCCAAAAATAAATAAACGGAAATAAGAAGAAGATAGTTATGGGTACAATTTCAAAGCCCTTAAAAAAAAAAAGGAAACAACAAAAGAGAGAGAGACCTTTGAAGGTTATCTGTAACTTTGTGTTTGAAACCGGCCGGAGGATTGACCTGCCACTCCAACAACTCTTTCTGGAGCCGATTGCATGCAATCTTACTCAAAGCCTTAAATCAAGAAAAACCCATAACATAAATCCAATTAGAACCTCCTACAAATTATTATATAATTAAATTACAATTAAAAAATAAATTAAAAAAAATGTATTCAAGCGTTTTGTTTGTTCTAATCACGGATGGAAGTTAGAGAGAGAGAGAGAGAGAGAGAGAGAGAGAGAAAGCTAATGCTTTTTGGACAAACCTTACGAGCGGTGGCGGAGGAGCCTGTCATGCTTTAGTTTTCTCTGTCCAAAACTATGGTGATGATGCCTGGTGGAGAGTTTCAGAGGAGAGAGAGAGAGAGAGAGAGAGAGATGAAAATGTGAAATGTGATTAAGGTGTTGACGAAAGGGACAAAAGAGGGACCTGTCCTGTCAGCCACGGTTTAATATTAATAACTCATTTGGGTTTCCTTCCCTCCCCACCATATCTAATTGTATTTCCTTTTTTAAAAAAAAAAAAAAAGATAAAAATGAAAAAAAATATTAATCTATCCATGGTGGCTTTTCATGGTGACAAACAAGAAGCCAATAGCTTCTAAACAAACGACGTCGTATGAAACAAAGGGAAATACCGACCATACCATCACCACTACCACTTCCAATCTTCCATCGCCACTACCGCTTCCATATATATTCAATGTGCTGTGGTAAATTTATTTCCAAAAATTGAAACAATTAAAGAGAATATTTTAATTTATTTTTCAAAATATAAAGAGATATATTTGTATATTTATTTGAAAATTGGATTATAATCAGTTTTAACTATCTTATAAACCATGTGACGAAACAAATTTGACAAATTATAATCATTTATAAACTTAGGACTCTTATTTAACTAAAAACACAGAATTCCAAAGTTACCCTTAATTCGATCATGGTTAAATTTTTTTGACTATTGAAAAAGACAAAAAATGAAGAAGGCGGGAAGGGACCAATTGAGATCGAAATTTTTCGATTGTAATTAAAAATTTTTTAAATTGGTATCGAGTTTACAGGTCAAAATAGTTAGGATTGGCGATTCAATAAGTTTGACTTCAGTTGAAAATTTTTTATTCCAGTCGAGCGAAAGTACGACCAAGATCAAGATCAATAATGGTGGTGGAGTGCTACAAATGAAGGTAGTAGCATGAGTAATTTGAGATTTGTTGGATAATAATATATTTTAGGGTTTGTTAGGAAATAAAATATCCAAATAATTTTAGATGTATAACACGATAACAAAGGTTAATTTTGAAAATATTCATAGATAAGTTCCTTATGAGTCTTATACTAAAATGACCAAAATATAAGCCCATTTTAATGCTGCATTAAAATAACCAGTATATCAGTATATACACTAAATATATAATATGATGTTCTTAGTATAAAAACTAATATATTCAGTACATAAATTAAAGCTGATATGTAAGTAGATACTAAGTGTAAAAATACATGTATTCTGCCATTTTGTTATATAAAAAAGAATATTTATTAAAACGAAGTGTAAAAATACCCACTCTCATTTTCTATTCATTTTTTTCATTAAGAGGATCTTAATAATAAATGAATAATGCTAAACATTTTAGCTCATATCCCATGTTTATAATAACACCGATATAATATATGATTTGTCATCAAATCTCTTCATTTTTTCATTAAAAGGATCTTAATAATAAATAAATAATGCTAAGCATTACACCATTTTAATAACACCTAATATAGCATATGATTTGCCACTAATATGTGGTGAATAATATTCAATCATAAGTTTTAATTCAATTATTAAATAGCTAATAGTCCGTTCCAATCAATCTAAACACGTAGACAGCTTGCAGTAGTAAAATAAAACACACCTTAGAGATTTGGACTTCATATTAGGTAAGAGGTATTGCACTGCTACATAGTTTGTCAACTTAAATTGAAATATGAATTGGCTGGACTGTTTTTATAAAGTAATGTTTAATGTTACAGTTTTTCTTCTTTTTTTTTTCCCCCTTTAATATTTGTGTTTAGGATCTACCAAAATTATCATTATAGATTCAATTAAAGGTGACCTAAAGGGATAGAAGCTCAAGAAGTCAAGGGACCAATAGTCTATTATATGAAGTCGCCTAAATCCATCATAGGGAAATGACTATTGGTTGAAGTGAAAACATAGCTTATTGAACTGATATGTGGGGTTTGGATTCCATTTCCATTTCTGTGTTTATTTATTGTTCATAGTTGGACCAATTCCCTTTTCTCCTATTTTAGCATATCCCTTCACCACATTAATGGGTACTTTCATCTTGAAAGAACATTACCTTACTAGTCCTTTTTATTATTTTTTGAAGGTGAAAAGGCAAACTGATGCATTAGAGTTCCAATAACTAGTCACATGTATGAAAGTTGCTTTTTATTTGCAAATATTCAAACAAATAACGGGGATAGAGAAAAAGAAAAAGGCTTTGCATTATGTCATTATGGAATAATACTTTGCCTTATAATAACTTATTATTTAAGAGTAAGAGCCACTACTCGAAACCAAGCATATGCATTTTTCATAAACAGGTGGATTGGTTGGATATTGAGTTAATGAAAACGTAGGGTTTGATTTCTTAGGCTTGAGTTATTATATTTGCATGGCAGGCCGATGCAAAAGACAAAGACAAAACCAAACCCAAAGCCAGAGATGGTCACTAATTGGAATTAATAAGGGTTTCATGAATCATGAGACTTGTGGGGCCCTCTGCCTTTTTAAGTTGGATAACCTAAAAAATGTTCCAATTCCTTCTTATCCGATACACTGCATCAATAAGAATCAATTTCTAATAGTGTTTTTAGACTTTTTTTTTTTTTAATTCTTCTCCTATTTTATTTTCTTTTTTTGAAATGCTTTTCTCCTATCTTTTTAGGTAGGTATATGCCCTCCAATTGACTTCTTTTCTAAGTTTAACGGTAAAAAAAATACTCTAGCTTTGGCAAACTAGGATTAGCATATTCCAACCTTAATTAATGGAAATGTTCCTGGGCAATTTGTCCAATTGTAGCCTTTCAGGTAGAAACTTTTATGGAAGGGCAAGTTTGGATTCTTCTTCTTTGAGCCAGACTAGTTATTTGATTATTTGGCCCAAAATTTAGTATAAGATAAATTAAAAAATTTATAGTTAAATATCTAATTTATTTAATGATAAAAATAAAAATATAATATTTTTTTAAAAATAAAAATATAATAGTCACTAATTATTTGATATTTTTTGATCCAAAACTTAATATATCATCAAACTTAAAAATTTGTTACTAACTATCTAATTCATGACAAAAATAGACATATAATATAATCTCCGACTTATGTTTTAAAAGAAATAGATATTTAGTTATAATTTTTAAAATATAGATATCTGCTTAAATCAATTTAAAAAATTAGTCATCTATCTTATTTATTTTCTTTTACCGAATTTAATCCTCCTAATTTTCTCATTCCAGGGCCAATTTAAATTTTAAAAAAAATGAATATTTAACCATAACTTTTCAATTATGAATCAATTATGAATTACCTGCTATTCTCTTTTTTTCTTCTTCTTCTTGTTATTTATCACAAGAGAACCAGATCACATGTCCCAGTTTTTTATATCATTTCACGTCATACTAATCAAATAGTGGAGGCTTTTTGTAAGGAATTATTAAAGAAGAAAACTGCTAGACGGCGTAATTTAATGAGCGGTGAGGCAATCTCAAGAGTATTCCTGGGCTAGCCTCTTATAGTTCCATCATCATTTNTTGAAACATCAGACTACAAAAGAAATTAATTCTGTAGAAAATTAAACACACCCAAATTGTATCAAACTTATACAAACAAAAAAAAAAAAAAAAAAAAAGCAAAGTTATGAAAGCTATTATTAAATGAGCAATATAGAAGAATGATTCCGATGCCACTGCATCAAGTGCTTTGACTAATGAGGCTAGAACTAAATGTCATGATTATAATAATGTTAAAATAACACCAATTGTAATGCTGCCATATTGTTTAGAAATCAGAATATATTAACAGAACAGTTACCACTACAGAAAGTCCCTACCCACCGACCATATCAAATATGGAATCTGAATATAACAGCAAGAGTTCTTGAATTATTAAGTACCACTTTCCAAGTAAGTTAAACTTGCAATATGGTTTTTATTTCTCACCTTACATTACATTCCCAAGGGAAAGAAGCAAATTTTCATGATGCCATCGGTTCGACATCCTGCGTTTTTTCAGCAACCGGGAACTGGGTCTCCGAGAACCAATACTGTAAAACTTTTTAGATGAGGAAAAGGTTTAGAGGACCAAAGTTTCTTACTCCAACTCTATCTACTGAGGGAGTGCGGAAGAACTTTGTATGGGTTAAGTATTCCGTTAGGGTCCAGCAGTTTCTTTATTGAACCCATTAGTTGCACCTGTCCAAACATATTATGTGTCTAGAAGTGTATAAAGCAACTATAAGCTCCAAATGAGATAGAAAATAAAGGAAAGAGCACGTTATGTCCTGTGTTTCGTAATCCACGTAATACTCACAGTATTCTTTGACTTGCTATAGAAAATCTCATTGGCTTTCATAAGACCCAAGCCATGCTCTGCACTAATACTCCCACGACGTTTAGATGTCCATTCGTAGACAAAAGGTTCTATTTGTGCTAATATCTGCAACCTTATTCAGTACTTTGTTGAAACTGATTAAAAGAGATCATAAAGCATACAAGAGCTTCGTTGAAGAAAGAAAATTACCTTTTCATCGTACTGAGGAGCTGAAATATTGAGATGCAAATTACCATCTCCAAGGTGCCCATATGCAACTACCTTAGTTGGTGCACCTAAAGGATTTCAAATGAATAAATAAATAAAAGGAGTTCAGTTTTTGAATTACCAAAAAAAATTGTAGTTTCTGAGAGAACATTTATTAAACTATAGGTCAAGTGATGTTATACAGTAGCATGTTTCTGCTCTTTCAATCATTAGACTTAAAACAACACTACTATCTCAAAGAGACATCCTGCAGTCTTCCACTTACACGTTTGTACCTGTCCTAACTAACAGTTTGCTTACCGAGTCTTGCTCTCATCTCCTCTACAAGATCATACATCTTTTCAACAGGTATTGACAAATCATATTTGTAAACTGCCCCTGATTTTTGCAATGCTTCTGGCAAACCCTGCAAATATAGCACAAGATTTTCACTCTTTTTCTCCTGTTCTTTTAGGTGGAAAGTAATGATGCAAAATGAAATAGGGCAGCATTAATTTCCTCTTGTACATCTCTATGTACTTGAGAAATAACGACCCAATAACAATCCTAATAATCATGGCTACTCGAACTAGCACTTTTCTAATTAAACATATGTCAAAAACAAGGAAATCAGTATAATTTAGGACCTATTCTTGTCAGCATCATCTGATGTTAAAGTTCAAGCAATAGATAGTAAAACAATATTACAGAGGAAGAAAAAGGGAAAACCTCACGTAAACGCCAAAAAGAAGATGCTTGGTTAATGTCTTGTGATAGAGCACCATCAGAAATCAAGCCAACTTCCATTGCTTGGAGTAGGAAAGCTTCAAGTTTTTCTCTGGAGAAGTCCAGAAAAAAGCACAAAAATCTTAATAATTTGAACATAGAATCCGTAAAGGGATTCAAGGGAGAAAAGAGAGAGAAAAAACAAAGTAACATTTCCTTGCAAAAAGAAATAATATCACGAGACATGGATGTCACTATCAAGGATCATAATTCATAAGACTGTAAACTATAGATATAGAGAAGGAAAAGGGATGGTACTTGTCAGAAGACTCATTACTGCCTGTTGTCTCGATCAACACATAAAAGTTGTGCAATGAGGGAGGTAATGGATTTCGAACTCCTTCCAAATGATTCAGGGCCTACAGTGTCAAAAACAACAAGTAAGACCATATTTTAGTTAAAAACAGCAATGGAAACTTCCACTCGTTCTCTTTTTCCACAGAAGATTATCTTGCATGTGAGTACTTTAATATCAAATTACCAACTAGATAGGATGGAGATGTCATTCATCCCAGTGTAAACTTTTTTCTTACAATCTTGATATTACAGATGTAAGCCTGTAACTTAAAATTATTAAGTGATGCGATATTTATGGCCCAAAAAAAGAGAGAAGTGATATTCACAGCAACAGGAGAAAAAGACAGATATGAGCATAGATGAAGAGAAGATTAAGATATAATGCACCATATAAGCTTACCAAGTCCATTGCCACGTTATCCAAAAACTCAAAAGCAGATAGAATCTCCCCAAGCTTCCTCTTTGCTTCCACAAGAAGTTTCTGCTTATATTTTGGCAAATGGCAACAAAGGTGAGAAACAGGGTGACTTCTCAAAATGGAGTGAGAAAGTAAGCAAATTTCCAGCCGCCCGCCCGCATGCGCGCACACACACACAGGAGAAAAAAAAAAAAAAAAAAAGGGAAGAAGAATAAGAAGATACAGGATTCAGTATCTAAGAATCTGACTAAAGCTGATCTCTAAAGTCTTTTCAGTATAACATTCCAGTTTGAAATAAGTAACTGCTGGCAACCTTGGCAAAATAATAATTACAATTAACTTTAATACTCTTTGATTCTGATACCTTCAGAAAGTTGATGCAATTCAGAAAGAATTCAGTAAGTAGATAAAATTTCAGTAGGGAAACTAATTATACCTGGCAGCTAAAATAATCTTTGCACGCCAGAAAAGCTAAATTAACTGAAGATAGCTTTGGAGGGGTAAGTATGGAAACCTTAGTCACAATCCCCAACGATCCTTCACTTCCTGCACAATGATATTAAAGATTTAGTACAAGTTGAATAATTTACAAAATTAACGTTTTGCTGAACAACAAGAGTGTCTAGCAGATACCTATAAATAAATGCTTTAAGTCATACCCAGTGTTATCTTTGCGTAAAGTACCAAGCATATCAAGCACGTCACCATTTGCTAAAACGGCTTCAATACCTGTTCGAGAATCCAAAAGTATACTTGACCATTAATATATAATGGTTCCAAGAAAATTTATAAAGCATGTGCCACTTATGCAATTATGCTGCAAGATATTGATTTCATAACTCCTCTTCAATGCTTTAGAAATCAAAATACATACATCTCCCTTTTTTTCTCAAAGAGAAAGCAGATACGTTTCTTGATTCAACATCATATAGAACCTTTTTTTAACACACATCTATATATATATATAGGGCACCAATCCAATAGGTATTTTTTTTTTTACCTATGTATAGGTATCAATTTGGCCAATGAAAATTTAGCATGCACATTTTTTTATTGTAAAAAGTAAGAGAGAGAGAGAGCATTAATGATGCACGTCTTTTTATGCACTTCATTATAGCTATTGGATCACTATTAGATGGTGANATATATATATATATATATATATATATATATATATATATATATATATATATATATATATATATATATATATCCATCATTTTCATTCATAAATGGGCATGACTGTGCTACATTGTTTGATAGATTTGGAAAAGAACAAGCCTTACCAAGTATATTCCCATGAAGTGATCCATAGCGGACAAGGCGCAAACCACCTGCATTAGTTGAAACGTTTCCACCAATCTGGCAGCTACCCTTTGCACCCAAGTCCAGCGGCATAACAAATCTGAATAGAGGCATAAGGTACTTAAATATAACAAGCACAAACAGCATAACACAAAATAATGTTTATTAGTTGTCTACATCCTCAACCAATGCTCAGACTCATTTAAATTCATGCATGATGTCACATTAATGAACTATTAAATCTTCACTATTAATCAAAACCATTAATGCATGATTCTATGAATATTCATCCAAGTTCTTGTAAAAGAGAAAAATATGGTTGTGATGGATAAAGATTTTTAGCAATGTCAACGACAGACATAGAACTATATAATACAAAAATAAATATCTAAGCCTAACAAGAGGAGTAGCCACAGAACTCTGCGGCTATGATTCACGAAATGTGATCCTTTCATTAAGGTAAAAGTACGATGTCCTATGAGGAGGGAAAAAGTGATAAAAATGAAAAATCACCCTTGGGTGTCCAGGAAAGTAATCAAATTTTCCAGTATGCACCCTGCTTCACATACCAATATACCACTGACCTGAAACAAAGGGGGGAAAAAAATCACTTCATAAATTCCAGTCATATTGATAAAATCATTGTCAAATTTGCCTTTTACTGAATGAAAATATCCAGAAAGTCGAGAATTATCAGTAGAAGTCTTCAAAACAAAGAAACCAATTGTTTGGGAAGAATAACGGAAGAACAAAAATTCTGAAAAACAAAAGTACAGGAAGACATCTTTTGGTACAAGGTATTGCTGAAATCGATAAGCATGACACTCAATTCTCTAATTACCGAAAGAAACCACAGTCATGATTCTAAAAGAAACAAGAAGTCTTTCACATAATTAACAAGAAGTGCAAGAAAATCTTAAAAAGGTTTATTTGAGTTGGAAGATAGACCTTGTCAAAAGATATGATGCTATTCATTAAACCAACATTGATAATCACCTGAAAAATCGTAATGCAGAAAACAAGCAGGTCAGAGCTAATAACAATCACAGGTTCGATCCTCAATAATGGTGGGTTAGTAATTCAGATATGTAGAAGCAAAATGATTGACATATATATATATATATATATCATATGTATAGCATATTTAGTAACACAACAGAAAACCAACTTATAAGATACAAATATAGCTCACTAATTTTTGTTGTCAATGCTTATTCTGTTACTTAACCAATAAAGAAACAGAAAAACTACATTACTTCATCATAAACAGGAACACTTCCGCCAACAAGACCGGTATTTCCGCCTTGGGGAACAACAGCCAAGCTTCTGGAATTACAGTAATTAAGAATCTGAGAGACCTGAAAAAACACAAAATAAAATGATCCCACAAAAGGCCTTCCTTTGGCTACATTAAAAGTCATCTTAAGTCGTACTAAACTATAAAAATATGGCACTATCAAACTCCCAAAAGCTTGCAGCATATGCAACAATTCATAATAATCGAAAATGAATTAGTGGGTCAAGATTCTTAACCAGAAAAAGAAAATATCAACCTCCTCAGTGCTCCTGGGCAACAGGAGAAGCTTACTGGAACCTCTGTACTTATTCATCCAGTCAGTATTTGAAGTCAAGAGCCTATCTTCATCCTGAATTACATTTTTGTCCCCCAATATTCCTTTAAAGTAGTTGATATCATCAGAGTTCAACATCGAAAACGAAGGATTCCTCTGAACCTTAGTGGCCGCCGCCGACCCAAAACACCGGAACTGGAATCTAAATGCATTTCCAATAATACCCTTTTCCATGGAAGTTCCAAGAGGAGGAGCTGGAGCTCTGTTACTTGTTAGGAAACGAAAACAATGGTAGAAATTCCATTGTTCCGTTTCATTATGCTGTTGGTAATTCCCTAAAAACATGGCAAAAATCGCATAATTATCAGAAATTTTCATTATTACGTGCTTTTTTTAAAAAAAATAATTCAAATGGAAAATATCAAATTTCTCAAAGTGATTTTATGGTTTGACCTCAAAATTGAAAATTGGAAACAATGTCGAAAAGATTGGGAAAGAAATTGCAGTACCGAAAGCGGAGTTGAAGATTGGTTTCTGAGAATTACGGTTGAATCGAGGATCAATGGTGGATGAGTATCTGAGAAAACGACGACCAGCTCTTCGCTTCTCCATTGTCGTTTTTGGTTTTTGGCCTCAGACAAGCTGAAAGAGGAGTTTTAAAGACTCAAAGTGGGGATGAGGCCATGCGGGTAACGGACCTCGGTTCGCCTCGGGAACCCAGTAAACGACAGAAAGCTTTTTCCATAAAACGATATGTCGTTGTCATCACGTAAAACGACGTTAGATAAAACGACAAGTAAATTTTTCAAAACGACATCAAACCTTCAAATAGAAAATGACATGTCGTTTCTTGTGAATAAACATGCTCTCAAACGTTTCTTTCTTCTTTTCCATCGCGACCGTCGTAGTCTCTTATCCAAGTTTCTGAACACAAACACAAACGCATGCTCTCTTTCTCTCTTCAATGGCGGCTTCGCTCTCGTCTCTCTCCTCGATACTGAACCAGCCTCACTGTGGTATCTTGCTTAAGCTTCACGGAAGATGTCGCTTCGGTCTCAGGCTTCGATTTCTCGCTTCGAAATCAGGGGGTCCTATTTCGCTGAGCTGCCACCACCGCACGCCCCGGCCGCGCCATGGGAGTTCCACTCTTAAACTTTCCCGAAGCTTCTCTGCCTCTCAGCCTCCTCTCCCCAGCAAGTCCGAGAGTCCAGGCCTCCAACACTTCATCGCTCAAGCCGCTCCTCTCACATCTTCCGAAGCTCAGCACGAGTGAGTTTTCTCAGATACCCTCTTTAGAACTAGTCATTCGCTGATGATTTATTCCTATTTTTGTTTCATTTGGTGAAATTTTGGTGGTTTTATGGTATAATTAAGATGGGGTTTCGCTAATTCGCGGAGTAACTGCAAAGCACTGATCTTTGTGGTTTATCATTTGAATTTTGGATAATAGAAGCATAATAAAGACCCAATTTCATCTTTGGATAGGCAAAAATATGAAACTTTTTGTGCGTTTTCACTTCGTTTATGAGTAGATAGTTTATGAATCTTATACGCCAGTTCCTGTTTGATTATATGTCTAGCCACGTACCAGCTTCTGAAGTTTATTCCAATGGTCGTATTTATCACGAAACTTATGGGTGTCAGATGAATATAAATGATATGGAAATCGTCCTGTCCATAATGAAAAATGCCGGTTATAGCGAAACTGTGGATGTTCCAGAGAGTGCTGAGGTAATTTTTATCAACACTTGTGCTATTAGGGACAACGCCGAACAGAAGGTGTGGCAGCGGCTTAATTACTTTTGGTTTCTTAAGAGGCATTGGAAGAGCAATGTTGCTACCGGAAGGTCACAGTCCGTACGACCCCCCAAAATTGTCGTTTTGGGATGTATGGCTGAGAGGTTAAAGGACAAGATACTAGATTCAGATAAAATGGTTGATGTGGTTTGCGGGCCTGATGCTTACAGGGACTTACCAAGGTTGCTTGAAGAGGTAGACTATGGCCAAAAAGGGATTAATACCTTGCTTTCACTTGAAGAGACTTATGCTGATATTAGTCCAGTTAGAATCTCCAAAAATTCTATTAGTGCATTTGTTTCGGTGATGAGGGGTTGCAATAATATGTGTTCATTTTGTATAGTTCCTTTCACTAGAGGTAGAGAGCGGTCCCGGCCTGTGGAGTCTATAGTGAGAGAGGTGGCTGAGCTTTCAAAAGAAGGCGTGAAAGAGGTAACGCTTCTTGGCCAGAATGTAAACAGCTATAATGACACATCTGGAGATGAAAACAAAGTGGAAGCAGGAACTAATTGGAGATTAAGCGAAGGATTTTCGAGCATGTGCAAGGTGAAGAAAGTGGGTTTACGTTTTGCTGATCTCTTGGATCGACTTTCGACTGAATTTCCTGAGATGAGATTCAGATATACATCCCCGCACCCTAAAGATTTCCCTGATGAATTAATTTACTTAATGCGAGACAGACATAATATTTGCAAGTACATTCATTTACCCGCACAAAGCGGGAGTAGCACAGTGCTGGAAAGAATGCGTCGGGGATACACCCGAGAGGTATACTTGGATCTTGTGCAGAAGATAAGGAGAATAGTTCCAGATATGGGGATAAGCAGTGATTTCATATGTGGTAAGGGGTCTTCAATTATGAACAATTTCCAATACAATACTTTGGTCTTTGGTAACTAGCTATTTTAAAGGGTAAATTTTATTTTCTGTTATATAGTTAATAGAAATGTAATTGCGGTCTTAAAAATGTTTGTATTTCAAATATTTACAACATGTTTTGAACAAAGGTTTAGAAATAAAACAAAACATGGTAATGGATGAAACTTCCCTTGGGGGGTAATATAGCAGTGATCAAATAATCTTGGAAATGATTCTGTTTGATGTGCATTATATTTTTGGTTTCTTACTAGAAATTATTGTAGAGGGATGCATGCTATCATTTGTTAAAAATTATGAAACTTAAATTCTGGTATTCTACTTAAGCTTTGATGCATGGTGGCTGGTGCAACTCCAATGGTAGTTTTTAGCTACCCATTTGTTCTGTTTTGTCTTGTTCTTTTACTTTTCTTTCTCCTCCTTTTAGTATGTAAGAGTACATTCTCACTGGGGGGATTTTATATTGTGTTTTATAGTTTATCATCCTTGCTTGTAGTGGAATTCTTTGTATGAATTTATCTTTGCCTTTTCTTCATCCTTTACAATTTGCCGTGTCTTTTGGGAAGGTTTTTTTCTGCTTTGAGATCTTGATTTTAGACTGGAAATCTGTACATTTATTGGTCTTTTGTGAAATTTTAGATTGTTGTCTCCAATCCTCATGTGTAAATATGCATGTCCCAAATGTTCTTGTGCCTTTCTCAAAGTTTGTTCTCTCCAATCCTTATCAGTGTGCAGAACATTCTTGTGATTTCTTCGCACATGAATGTTGTAAGTTTGATGGTTTCACATTTTTGCCTTCATCAAATACTCAAGACCTACACTGTTCTGTTAGTTTCCATTAACTGTAAAATCGATCTAGTTTTTGGCGTTACGGTTATATAATTTGCTCATTTAAACAGGTTTTTGTGGAGAAACAGAGGACGAATATGCAGACACATTAAGTCTTGTGAAGGCTGTTGGTTACGATATGGCTTACATGTTCGCATATAGCATGAGGGAGAAAACTCATGCAAATAGGAACTACTCTGATGACGTTCCTGAGGAAGTCAAGCAGAGAAG
Source organism: Parasponia andersonii (assembly GCA_002914805.1). Lineage (NCBI taxonomy): Eukaryota > Viridiplantae > Streptophyta > Magnoliopsida > Rosales > Cannabaceae > Trema > Trema andersonii. Next base: position 868,298 of record JXTB01000044.1, read on the forward strand.
GCTTACAGAACTTATTGAAGCTTTTCGAGGGAGTACAGGTCAGTGTTACGACTCACAATTAGGGAGTATTCAACTTGTGTTAGTTGAGGGACCCAATAAGAGAGCTCCAGATACAGAACTTATTGGAAAGAGTGACAGAGGCCATAGAGTTTCCTTTGTTAATGTTCCAGTCCCACAACGAGAATGTAATTCAAATGGTTCGAGGAAGGCGACAGTGGGTGATTATGTAGAAGTTCGTATATTGAAATCTTCAAGAGCATCCTTATTTGGCGAAGCCGTCGCAATAACTAAATTGAGCTCTTTTTACAACACCGAGTATGAAGAAGCTGTTGCTTGCAGAAGCAGAAGTTGAAAACCATTTACTAGTTAGTAGTTGTCTGTCCCTTTTTCCATTCCTCACCTAGAATTATTGCATAGTTTTCTTATATTCTTGTTTTGGTGTTGGCTGGGGATTGAGATTTTAAGCGGGCATGTAACAAGTTGATTCATTCAATCATATAACACAATGCATGTTGCTATAAAAACTGGTTCAGGCGTGGGATTTGAAACTGTCTCATGCCACCGGCAACTTTACTATGGATCATGAGTGCTCGCAACATTTTTGAACCTTTAAAACTTTTTTTACTTGTGGCTGATCTCTGTACCTTGTGATTAAAGATTGAGCTTTGATAGAATCTATAGCCAGAGTGATAATAAAACTGATATCGTGTCTATTAATGTGAATAAAGCTTTAGATAACAATGCCATTTTGAAATAATGGCCCAATTCGATGGACAAAGGTTACATTTGTTTCCCGAAGTCTCCACAATCTATTTCGACAAACGAGTTTTCCTTGTTAGTATGAAAGTTTTTCTTCTCTAATAAACTAAGATATAGATCTTGGCGCTACTCTTGTATGCAACCATTTATTCCTATGGATCTTAATGTGCTCTGTGACCCACAATCACCACGATTCACACGTGAAATTGTTGTTAGCGCAGCTACTTATTAGATGTAAAATTTGCAACCAGAGGGGAATATATATATATATATATATATATATATATATATAACTTAATATTGTTATAGCTAAATAAATTCTAGAAACCAATTGAAAATTGCACCAAGTTAATAAAATGTTCATGTACTGTTCCTAGATTCCTTACTATTTCTCGGTTGTGGTACTCCACGAACGTATAAAACAATCTCAGATATCCCTTTGAAAGCTCAACCGGATCTGACAACACAAAATAAAAATAAATAGAATCTGAAATATGACATTATAGTGCATTGACCTGACCCTATATAAGTTGATAACTAGGAATCCAAGTGAGGAAAAAAATAATAATAATAAAAGTGCAATGTGTCTCGATCGGGAAGAAATTGTCACGATGGCATCATGATCAAAAATTAATAATTGTAACATGGGGTCTATGTAGCACTGCTCATGATAGTGCGGGACCCGTTCCCAAATCATACACCACGTGGATGATTAAGTAGCAGAACAGGTCACAAACGGGGCCCACCATCCGACAGCTGTTGAGAATGATTAGCTAAAGGCCACGCGGGTTGCACGTGATACCAAATCGGTTATTAGGCTTCCCAAGATTAGGGCCGGACCCATCACGAACCCTGGACAGGCGCGGTCCAGTCTGACCCTTACCTTGACAACTGGGGGTCAGAACCCCTAAAAGTCTTTCACCTGAATACAATAGCCCTTATCTCGACAGTTGAGAGGGTCGGAAGCCCCAAGGGTCCTCCATCTGAATACAATGGAAAGCAACTCACGATTCTAGATCTAGACAGTACATTTAATGCAATCCTGAATAGGCATGCGCAAGGGGCAAGCCGTCCTGACAGAACGGCGATTTACCCAAATCTCACCCCTGACAGATTCAAGCCGTAGGAGGCGGCAGAAATCAGGTTACGGCGATACAGAGGAGATCACGGAAATCTCGGCCCGTGACTACTGAAAAAGATTTCGAGGAAAAAGGTACTCAGTCCTGAGATTGAGACCGGCATGGTTCACAATCTCAGGACTATTTATATAAGAGTCATGCGTTCCCGAGAAGGACATGTACGCTTACAAAAAAGAAAGATATACTCATACTGAAATTTTTCCTTGCTATCCTATATTAAAGATAAACCACTGACTTAAGCATCGGAGAGTCTTTACAAGTAGCCACCTCCGCTTCTCCAACCCTACTTGAAGTTCAGAGTATTTTAGAACAGCAAGGACACGTGGACAGTTGGAGAATACAGTATCAGCAGTTCGAGACACGTGGACGACTGGTGAGAAATTTGATCTAACACATTGACCTGATCCTATATAAGTTGACAACTAGGAATCCAAGTGAGGAAAAAAAAATAATAATAAAAGTGCAATGTGTCTCGATCGGGAAGAAATTGTCACGATGGCATCGTGATCAAAAATTAATAATTGTAACATGGGTCTATATAGCACTGCTCATAAAGACTCAACTCTAGAGCTTTGAAAAGAAAAATGAAAAAAACAGTGGTCAACTCAACGAATTACGTGAAGCAGGACCAGCCAGGCTGATCACAACTTTCACATGCAGGAACTTTGCAGCAAAATGGCAGCCAGAAAAGAAAGAAGACAGATATTCATGGTTGCGTTGTTGTGTCAATGTAACAGTTTCGCGTCAAAAGATGGGGCTGGCGCAGACTTAGAAGTTGTTAAAACATGTGCATGAGAGATAGAAAAACATGGTATTGATATACTGGTATTGGTGATTGGTAGTGGTGGTGGAGCCTGTAACTATGTGACAAGACGATGGTTTGGTTTGGTCTGTCCCCAAAATGGAGAAGTTGATATACTTTGATAAAATATATTAGTGGAAAATTAAAATTAAAATTAAAATTATTAAATTAATATAACAACTGACAATTTCGGCGCCCTGGCCCAACCCAATGGGCTTTTTTCCTCTTTGTTTTTTCGGTTTTCTTTCGGTTCCGGATGGGCTCCTCTCTCACATGCTTTCTTTTCTTTTGCAGACTACTCCCTCCCTTGAACCGGCATTCATTTTTCATTATGCAATAATCAATATTCAACGTCCCCTACACTATGACAAAAAGAGAGAATTTTATTTTTCTTTTGGAAGGAGTTTTCTCTTTTGTTTTTCTCATATTGTTCATAATAAAAAACATTATTTTGGTGTCAGTACGCGAATCTCATTGCATCATTAATTTTTATAACTCGATTCACATAAATCAACGATCTTAATTAGATAAACACATTAATCGTTTATCTTTACAAGATCTCTTATTCAAAAACAAATAAACGGTAAAGATGTGATGAATAAGATAAATGGCTTGAATAAGCCAGCTTCAACATACCACTCTTAATTATAAGTAGACTTACACCACACCCCCAACATAGAAGGCCTGATCGTCAGTCTGTCAAAAATTATCTGATAGATTATCATCTATTTCATCAAAAGGAAAAAAAAAAAAAAAAAAAAGAGAGATGCTAAGCAACCCTATGAAATTAAGTTCATTACACATGCACATTTACGTTAAAATTTTATGCCATAATTTGATGAGAACAACCCGCTAAAACATACGAAAATTAGACAACAATTAAATCAACACGTGTTAGATTCTATTTCTAAGACTACAGAAATGTAGAGAATTAAATTACTTCAACAAGAATGCAAACATAATAATTAATAGTACACCAAATCAGAACAATAGAACTAAAATACAGCACAAAATAGAAAGACTAAAATAGACGAACAATTAAATAACAGAAAATCGAATCAGTATTTGACTTTGTGAAAGATTAATTCTTCCTATGTAAATTATAAAATGGTGTTAAGCATTATAGCAATATTTTGTTTTGAAAAAAAATTTGACACATGAATTTTTTTGGGGGGATAAACTTGGCTTAATTAAGATCATAAATTGAAACTTCGCATATTAGTTGCTTAACATCACGTCAATATTGTATGAATATATATTGAGAGACATGTTTTCTAAATGAACACGTCAATATATTACTATAAAGTATAAATTTTGTACCCAATTTGAGATTATTTATTGATTTATTAATTTGTATAACATAAACATCGATCAAATCAATAAATGTTAAGAGTTTCTTAGTATCTTAAGACTAACACTCTGTGCTTGGTAGGAAATAGAGGAGTAGGAAAAATGAAGATTAGCCTAGGACGGAGGAATGTGAAAGAAGAAGAGGAGAGTAGGGATGACAATTTTGCTACATGATATGACGATATGACTCGAAAATGATACGAAATAAATAAATTTGGATGACACATTTAATTTTTGTATCAGCTTCAGGTCGACACGTTTAACATGTACAATAAACAAGTGAGTTTCAGGTCAATCCACTTAACATAAAAATGACTTGCATAACACATTTAATAAAATGGTCGTTTATGTGTCAATATGACACAAATATGATATAATTATTAATATTTTAAGGTTCTAAATATGATTTTCATTAATTCTACACATATTTACCTGTGTTTATTTTAATTATTTCATACCTAATCGTGTTAAACATGAATAATCATGTCAAATATTTCATAATCAATTACATGACACATTTATTAAGCGTGTGTGTCCTATTACGTATTAATTGTGTCGTAATCAATTATATGAATGATTACCACACGATTATACACATTTCATATGGGAGGATTCAACTTTAAAAAAAATTATATAAAATGACAAATATACCTCTTTAAAAACTATTAAAAAAGTAATGAAATGGATATAATATGATAATTTTAAAAATATATACTCTTTATTTATCTTATTTTTCGTTCTGTTTACCAAACAATTTAAAAGATTGACACTCTCTTTTAGGACCATCAATTCGTATAATTGTATCGTATTCAGATCAACATAATTATAATATGATACGATAAAATTATAATTTGAACATGACATAATTAATAAACGTGTCCTCTTATATATTTCATAATCAATTATATGAAAATTTTTTATAAAAAAGTTGAATCCTCCCTTTAATAGGAGAATTCAAAATGGCGGGTCAAGAGAAAAGCTCATTCCTCCACCTTTCCTTTCCCTTTCTCAAACCAACTTACCCAACAAAGGACTTTACCTCTCCCTTCATTTATCTCCTTCCTCCCAAAGATAGCCTAGAAGATTGAATCGTAGCAGCTAATTATTTTTAAACAAATAAAAAGCGATTTTTAATTTCTCGCATGTGTGAAAAATGGTTATAATCCACACTAGTGACTTATATATATATATATTCTTTTAACTATATTTTAATCTAAATCCAATTGTACCGAATATCAATTGTAATTGAGATTATCTCGTAATCAGAATCAAGAAATTGGTAAGCAATTATGAGCTAGAACTCGTTTAGTAGAGGTGGGTAATTGCAATTAGGATTAAGCTACAGTAGTCTAATAATTCATAATAAAAACAAAACCCATGTTTGAACGGAGGAATCCAGCTCCATTCTATTTTACATTATCAAAGACTATACTTGAATTTTACTATGATTTATTATATTATTATTGAAATGTTAAATTAAATAGTAAAATTTATATATCAAGCAATAAAATAGTACTATGATTTATTATATTATTATTGAAATGTTAAATTAAATAGTAAAATTTATATATCAAGCAATAAAATAGAAATAATGTAAAAAAAAAAATAACAAAAAAGGATGCATTTTTGCACTTCTCTTTTAAACTTTATGGGGACAGTATGTGTCTGCTTGGGAATGAATAATTAGTCTGGTTTTCTGGTTTATCACAAATGGAGTCAAGACAAAGAAAGCAAGCGTGTGGCATTAGTACACCCCAAAATGACCAACTCATTAAATAATAGTTGCAAGCCCTAGATCTTCCGAATCTCTCATTCAAGATTTTACTTTTATTATTTTTCATTTCTTTTATTTATTTTTATGAGCCACTCAACAATTATAATTTGCCCCCTTACTCGTTCAATTCCGCTTACAAGGACAAACAAGATGTTTCTTCCTCGACTCAACCGCTACTCATCTCTCTCTCTCTCTCTCTCTCTCTCTCTCCTAAGCTCCTACTAGAAAAAACAGTACAATAATATGCAGGCCTTGCATGGAGTGATAAGCCATGTATATTTAATTATTTTCAAAAGTTAATTAGGGTTTTAGGGTATTTGATGAAAAAGGTGAAAAGGGTCATTACAAGTTGTTAAATTTTTTGGTGAAGATGGAATTGGAATTTTGGATTAAGATAGGTACTATTAGTAGTGTTTTGATGGGAATTTTTGCAGCGTCGTCGTTTTGGCTTTGGTATAATAAGAAGGAAACGGGTAACAAGCATGAGAGAGTTCCTATAGGGAATTTGGGTTGGCCTCTTGTTGGAGAAACCATTGAGTTCATTGCTTGTGGCTACACATCTCAACCTGTCAGCTTCATGGAAAAACGCAGATCTCTGTAAGCTTTTCTCAACTAAGGAAAAACTACTTACTGCTTTAATTAATTTCGTGTGTTATTTTTTTATATCTACACACACACACACATATATATATATATATATATATATATGTTTCTGTATCCCTTGATCCAAAATAGAAATTAAGATGGAAATTAATGAATTTAATTTAATTTGTATTTTTGTCAATAAATATCGCTACTTTAGTTGTGGTTTTATATAGATCATTACTAAGTTCATGGTTACAAACCTTTGAAATAGTACGATGAAGTTTATATTTCATATTTTTTTTTATATATATGCTTATATATATATATATGTATTAACTTAATCATTTTGCTACATCTAGCTAATGTTATTAATAAAGAGTTCATATTTTCAACATATTCAATCTTATTAAAGTTGAGTTGCTAAGTACTGATCATGTTATGTCTAATATTTTATGATGTCATGATTATCATCGGATGAAGCTTTTTTCAACAGCAATATATATAATATGTAATGCTCGCTAGCTAGGGAAATTCCACCAATTCTTTGTTTAATTTCCTTTAAATTAGAAATTAAGTAGCTATATTAATTTTGGATTATAGAACTTTATACTTTTTTGTTAATTTAAGAACTCTATTTATTAATGCATAGAAAGACATTTATGCATTGGTTGCCTGTATCGTAATTAATGCATTATTATTCTGGCGTCTCTATGAAGTACTTCAAGAAAGTGCTTGATTGATGAGCCTTGTTTCTTCTAGCTAGTAACAAGATAATTAATAGAACTGTTCCAGTTAAAGAGACTGGTAGGAAGTATGTTCTGTCTTAACTGGGGATGAATTTTCCTTTAGGTATAAGTTAAGTCGGTCTAATAATTATAAGTTGAAATCTTGCAGATTAATAGAAAATAAAACAAAAAGAGAAGACAGGAGTGAAAAATTGTAACTAGATTGAAACTATTACTAGAGCTTCTAGTAAGAATCAAATCAGACAAGATTGTATCTATGTCCACACGTGTTGGAACTATATGGCAGCAACAAATTTATCAAGATTTTTCAAAATTACAGTTCCCCTAAAAGAACAACAAATCTTATAAGAAAACAAATGGAAAAAAAAAAAAAAAAACCTCCATGCATTGATGACAGAATGTGGTTATAGCAAAACCTACAGTAATATTCAAAGAAAAAAGTTCCAAGCAAAAAAGGGGGGAAAAAAAAAAAAGAAAAGGAGTAAAGCCTGCTCTCTGTTAACTAGACCTTAGACTGTCTGGAACTCTTATTGCGTGTGCAGACAGTAACCACAGCCTATCTATCTCCATTCTCCAATATTTCATCCTCCCGATGAAATATATTCTCCTCTGTTTAATTTCCCCATATATATATATATATATGTATATATAATAGCTCCTAACATAGCTCATAATCTAAATTAGTCGGCTCATCTTATCACTTTCTAGTTAGGTGGATCAGCCACTCCAATGCCTTAGGCATTTTAGTTGTATTACATGTTAACAAGGCACATACATATACTTATCCTTACGTATACAATTACAACATGTGGGACGAAATCATAAGGGGGTGCTAGTACAATATGAATTTTTTTCCCCCCGTTAAAAAGTTATAAATATAAATTTCATTATTTAATTTTTATTAAAAAAATTTCTAATGTATTTAATTGTAATTAAAATAGGATAAATTGTGTAAAAATATTTTAAAATTTGGGTGTTCTATAATTATAATTTTAAGTTCAAATTTTGGCCTTTGAAAAATAATACCAGATAAAAATTTATAAAAAATTTGATACAGTTGACTTTTTCTTCGAGTAATTTTAGTTATAAAGAAAAGACAATATAAAGTATTCTCTATTAAATCTGGGCTAGTAATTCCTTAATTTGAGGAATTTTATAACTTTTTATTCACTAAAATTATTCAAAAATCAACGGATAATATGTCAATTTTTACAAATTTTTAATCTCAAAAAGTGTTATTTCACCAATCAGATTGTTGAACAAAATATCTTTTCACAATTTTCCGACTAAAATATATATTATACAGCATTTAGTTCTTTTAATACTGCCCCCATTTATTACCACATCACGTAAAAGAAGCTAGTAATTAACTTTACTTTTCATGAATGATCGATGTTCCAGTACTTATGTTATAGTAATTATGGCATAAACTATAATAAAACTCTTATAACTTTTAAGGTATGGGAAGGTGTTCAAAACGCATATATTGGGAACACCCATAATTGTCTCGACAGATGCGGAGGTGAACAAAATGGTGTTACAAAATCACGGCAACACATTCGTTCCTGCTTATCCAAAATCCATCACAGAACTACTTGGCCAACATTCTATCCTCCAAATCAATGGAAGCCTTCACAAGCGAGTCCATGCACTCATTGGAGCCTTTCTCAGGACCCCACACTTCAAAGCCCGAATCACCACATATATAGAAAACTCCGTTAAGCTCTCCTTGGCTCCTTGGAATAACATGCAAATCGTTTACGTCCAAGACCAAGCCCGAAAGGTCCATTTCCCATCTAATATATATCATCAAAACTATATATAATAATATCTTCTTATAATATCTCCAAAATTTGAACTCTTGTATATATATAATTTCAGATTACCTTTGAAGTGTTGGTTAAAGTACTAATGAGTGTTGGTCCGGGTGAAGATTTGAACTCTCTAAAAATAAACTTTGAAGAGTTCATTAAAGGGTTAATTTGCTTACCAATCAAGCTCCCCGGAACAAGACTATACAAATCTCTCAAGGTATTTACGTATAAATACTACGTATACATATAACTTAATTATAAAGTAATAAAAATTATATAAAAACAATCTTCTTAATAATATCTTTTTTATTTTTTGTTTATTTTGAATTATTTTGTCGGGTGTAGGCGAAGGAGAGACTGTTGGAGATAGTGGGACGAATAGTAGAGGACAGAAAAACGGCCGTGGGGAATACTAATGATAAAAATGCCAATGCCAATGCCAATAATATTCATACACAAGAAAAAGAAAGAGGTGCAGGGAATGATGTGGTGGACGTTCTACTACAGGAAAGCAGTGACTCCGACGAGACGCGACGGCTGCCGTTTGATTTCATCACCGGGAATGTCATCGAGATGATGATCCCGGGGGAGGAAACGGTGCCTGTGGCCATGACTTTGGCTGTCAAATACCTAAGTGACAACCCCGTCTTTCTAGACCATTTGAGGGTACGTATATATATTTTATATATATAATATCTAATCTATACGTCTATAGATACATTTGTTTTGATCAAATCGAACGGCTAGGATTGTTACATTAATGAGGGCGAACATGATAGGCCCCACGACTCATTTTCCCTAGTTTTTTTTTTTTTGGCTATAATATATTGTAGAATATAGACACACGAGTGACTATGCGAGATAAGCGATGAAATCATAAATGTGGGAGGGCCACACATTTTTGAGGTATGCTACTTCTGACCGTGGACAATTCGCAGCCGTATGATTTGGATTGGACGGCTGCCAGGTGAGGACCAGTGGGGACCCCATATTTATTTCACTGCTGTCGGTACCCCCTTAGGCTGTGACCACTCTCTGACATGTACAACCCCCCTCTGCTCCCCCCTTAAAACACTTGTTTGATTTCACTTTTTTACAAGGTTAAAAGAAAATTACACGTGTCTTAGTAATTTTACCCATCATCTTGAAAGTTGTCATATGGTAATAGTTATTCTAGTAGATAAAATCATTAGAAAATTAAAGGCAAAATACCTATAAATAGTAAATAGTAAGTGAATCTACTATTAAAAAGAAAATTCTGAACTCATATCACAATAAGTGCGGTCCCACACCTCTCTTGAATCATATTCATATGTCGTATTGCATTGCTCCCGTTTTATCTTTAATACTAGTATTTATGTTGGTTTTCCATTTGTTTAAGTTTTTTTTTATTAGTGTTAATAAAGAATGAGGTATGAGTTCCTCAGAAAAATAAATAAATAAATAAAATGACAATTTGATAATGATATGTCACAACTAGGGGAAGTAAAACAGACAAAATTGGTTTTCGGGCTAGGTGTTATATTTGCCGAATTAAACGGGAAACTGATCTAGATTTGAAGTGAAACTAAAGATTGTCAGTAAGAGGGTGGATAGTTCAAATGGTAAAAATATTCGTTATGAGTTTGAAAATTATTACTTTTAAATAGGATAGAAATTAACTAATAGTAAATATATTTTTTAATCTATAATAAATGAAGTTCTTTCGTTAAATTTTATTTTTTTAAAATTTTTTTTATAATAATTAGTATTTTATGCACACAAAAGAAAAAAAAAATAGGAGTCATAATTGATTTGAATTCACACGGGGACGTAAATGGATGTGACAAAATTAATATTGAGGACAGAAATTCCGACCGAGGCAACGGGTCACCATCCCCATGTACCCTTAAAAAGAGTAAAAGGAAATCCTTGGAGGAAGTTTCTAATCGTCCGTTTGTAATGCCAAATGCAATTATTACAGGAATATCGTACCATTATGAAAAATGACTACAATATATAAGATCATAGTATTATTACATTCATCTATAAAATCTACTCAATGTACTAAACTCATTATATTCGTTACTTAGAACTAAATAGAACGTTTATTTAAACTCTTCAGTATATATCTACTGATAATTAAATTATACAGGGCGAATATATATATATATATATATGTATATTACATTACATGTGATCATGATCTGTTTTTGGTTTAAATTTCTGACTTGGAATATCCTCACTATCATTAATGGGGTTAGGAGGAAAACATGGAGTTGAAGAAGCAGAAGATGATTCATTCCTCGGGTAATTATGCATGGACTGACTACATGGTGTCGTTGCCATTTACTCAGAATGTGAGTTTCAGTAGTGTAGATGGAAAATATAGTGATGTATTACTAGCTAGCTAGGTACTATGTATATATACACAGATATATTCATATGATGAAATTCTTGCTTTTGTTTCCTAATTTTTATTAAATGCAAAAAGTACAATGCTCATCATGTTGTTATTTTATTTTTATTTTTTTTCCTTCACAAGGTGATAAGTGAAACTCTGAGAATGGCAAATATCATCAATGGGGTTTGGAGAAAAGCTCTTAAAGATGTAGAAATCAAAGGTAAAACTAATCAAAAAAGAATAGTTGAAAAAAGGAGCGTACCGTCTAAACTCATGTGTGTGATTTTGTTTAGGCCTATTAATTACTGTGGTGGCTTTTAGTTTTATTGTTTAAATACTTTTCAGGGTATTTGATACCAAAAGACTGGTGTTTATTGGCATCTTTTATATCTGTTCATATGGCTGAAGAGAACTATGAAAACCCACATCAGTTTGATCCATGGAGATGGGAGGTAACCATTTTTCGAAACCAACCCCCACAAAATGCTCTATAGTCGTTTCTACACCTCAGATTAATTTTTCCTAGTTTTAATATAATGCAGAAAACAGAAACTACCTCTAACAGCAATAGCTTTACGCCATTTGGTGGTGGACAACGGCTGTGCCCTGGTTTGGACCTATCTAGACTTGAATTAGCTATTTTTCTTCATCATCTTGTCATCAATTACAGGTAATCTAATTTGCCCTCTTAATAAAAAAATGGGAAAAAGAAAAAAGACCAAAAAAACTCTGATTTTTTGGCCGCTTGAACTGTCCATGTACAAAATATTGCTTAGCTTTCTATTTCTGATTATTATCTCCACAGATGGATAGCAGAGAAGGATGAGATTGTTCACTTTCCAACTGTCAAGATGAAGAGGAAGCTGCCCATTCGAGTCACATCAATAAGCACTTGAAAAGTCATTTGGTTGACCCATCTTGCAAAACGTGTACAGCATGATTATCCTCAATACATAATTTAGGGATGGTGTGGGATTCTGTGTATAATGTATGTAATATAATCTATCTATATATAAATACAGGTCACATACATATGTACAAGGAACATATCATTGTGTTAGTTCTGGTGTCAATATCTTTGTCTATAGCAAAGGAGTCTTGACAAAATTTTTGACGTGGGGATGATTTGAATCCAACTCCCATATCTTAAGTTGCCCATATAATAAATTTTCTGCTTTTTTGTTTGATGAACTTTTGTGGCAGTTGTGTACTCGAAAGAGGGTCTCTATGCTTTTGTCGCATACAACACAGTACACACGGGCTCCAGCCTCCAGTACAAGACTCAATAATATGAAAACTGGTGGAGCCATATACTACAATAGTGTCAAAAATGGTCACGGTTACTTGTCCTATCCCTCCATATATCTAAATCTCTGAAAGATATGACTTCATCAGGCAGTTCTGCATGGTGTCCTCAAACGCCAAAATAGAAATGGAATTTTTTTTAAAAAAAAAAAAAAAAGGGTCTGCGGTGTCTTCAATAGATAAGATGGCCAAAGATGAATTGGCCACTGACCAGATAAGTAAGCTAAATTCTTACTTTATATTAGCAACCTTTTCGCTGAGAAAAAGCATTCATATATCATGTGCCCATCTTCAGAAGGCAAAGTTTCGACATAGAAGCATATGAATGCTTTTGGAAGGCAGTAGGAAAGTTCCAACTTTGATTCAAGTCCTTTAACTGGATTTAATTTGGTTCTAGTACGCAAGAAAGTTGAGGTAGAACATGTCCTAGGCTCTATAAATATTTCAGTTTTAACCTTCGTTGCAACTGTACAAATAGGCTATGTCATTCCAGGTGATGAAATCTCTATCCATAGGCAAGAATGAGAAAAATTAAGTTTTAGTTTGTGCTCCCTCTGTGGTTAACAAAGCCAGCTTATATGGCACAAGCCATTGCTCATAAATCAAACGGAAAAGTCAAAAAATGCGTCCCCAAACTATATGAAGGAGTCAATCTATGCACTTAAAAGAAACAAGAAAGGATATTGTAAGGGCTTTAGAAATGTGACAATGTTACTATCCGATGGAACAAAATTGAACTTAAATTTACAAAAGTATGTTCTCCCCTTTTTAATCAGGAGCATGCTGCACGCAGAGTCGCAGAGATTAAAAACATCTAAGCATAGATTGTTGCAAGTTATTGATCTTGGAAAATACGTTCTCCAATGTTCATTGGTATTGGGGTAAAAAGCTAACAACAGCATAACCATTTGCCTAATGAGGTTTAGCGAGAATAATATCAAGCCATGGATTTTTTCTTCTCTTCCTCAAGCCGCTGCAACTCTGCCAATCTTTGAGCCCACTCCCTTTCCCTTGCCACTGCAGCCATTTTTCGTTCAATCTTCTTAATGTTTTTCTTCCTTTTAGCCTCTTGCAACTGAGCTTTCCGTTTCTTCTTTTCTGCCTGCACAAGCTCAAAACCAAGTCCCAGTTAAAAGGAAGATCACCATTTCCCAAAGGGAAGCCAACAACAGACAGAGCTGATAGCATAATCTTGCGCAAACTCAAGAGATGAATGCAAGTGAACCACCATACAAAAAGGAATTTTTATGTCCACCCAAATCTTAGGATGCCTAAAGCAAATTACAAATTCTTTTCAGGCAGCTATGATTTACCGCGTCACCACCAATAAGAACAAGTGCGGGTAGCAAAACTTATAATTGAAAGTATCGACAATGTAAATATATAGGAAGAGACACAAAACTAAGCCGGTGAATCAACAACTCCATTTGGGTTATAGTAAAGTATGTTCAGTGACCATAAGTACAAAAAATTACAAAGATCTATTTATTACAACCATAAGCAAACTACAAGTTCCTATCTGGAGGCAATGATTATCGTGTTACCACCAATAACAAAATAAGAACAAGTACAGGGTATTATGATAATAGCAAAACTTACACTTGAAACTAACAGCAATGTAAAAATAAAGCAAGTGATGCATATCGGTGCTGACAAATCAAGACCAAGGTTTTAAAAAGCTAAATCGGGAATTGAGGTGTTTTGCTTTAGCCTCATGATGCGTAAGCCTTGAGGAGAACCGAGGCATAAGCCTCGACTTAAATAATAAAAAACCTAACAAAGAAATAGAAAACTCCTAAAAATAAAAGTCTTGGATAACATTACAGTGAAAAGACACGATTGCATAACAAAGCCATAAAATTCATGACAATTACTAGCAAAATATTTCATAAAACTACAAACCAAAGTCATCAAAAACATAAATCCTAATATTAATAGCATAAGAATAGAACTTAGATGTCTAAAAATGATTTTCTAACTCAAAGCCTTAGGAGGTCCTCATTCTCATTATCATCATCATTGTTTTAAAAGGTGCCCAAGGTGGAGAAAAACCACCTTTGAGGATGCACCTCAGCTAGCCTTGGAGAGGCTTTAAGCCTCGTCAATAGAGGCGCACGCCTCTGAGATTTGGCCGTAAACCTCTTGTAACCAGGGGTTGACTAGCTATTTGATCTTTTTTGGCCCAAAATTCAGAATATGATCAAATTCAAAAGTTATAGTTAAATGTCCAATTCACTTAAAGATAAAAATGGAAATACAAAATATTCCACAACTTAAGCTTTAAAAAGAATGAACATTTAGCTGTAACTTTTAAAACATGGACATCGACTTAAACTAAATTAAAAAAATTGGTCTTCCACCTAATTTTTTATGCAATCAGCCCGAATATAGGCTTTTTAATTAAAGTTGGGCCAATTTTTTGAGCCACCTATATATTCTTCTTAAATGTTTTGGGCCTTTTTCTAATGTTATAATTATAAGTTTGGGCCATTAAAACTCTAAGAATTGAAAAAAAAAAAAATACTCAGTTCACTAAACACTAAAGCTACGCAACCACTCTCCCTCTCTCCTACGACAACTTTACTCTTCCTCTCCTTCTTCCTCTTCTAACCGAGACTCAACAGAGCAGCTTTTAAAAAAAAAAAAAAAAAACATTTTTTAGACCTAATAGTGAAGATGATAATGAGAATGAGAACTTCCTAAGGATTTGAGTTAAAAAAAATCATTTTTAAACATCTAAGTTCTATTCTTATGCTATTAATATTAGAATTTATGTTTTTGATGACCTTGATTTGTGGTTTTACGAAATATTTGCTAGTAATCATCATAAATTTTATGGCTTTGTTATACAGTTATGTCATTTTACTACAATGTTATCTAAGACTAATTTTTAGGAGTTTTCTATTTCTTTATGAATTTTTATGAGATTTTTTATCACTTTAAGTCGAGGCTTACGCCTCAGTTCATCTCAAGGCTTACACCTCGTGAGACTAAAGCAAAATGCCTCGATTCCTTATTAGGTTTTTTAAAACCTTGATCATCATCACTATTAGGTCTAAAAATGATTTTTTTTTTTTTGAAAAAGCAGCTACCTTTTGTTGAGTCTCGGTTAGAAGAGGAAAAAGGAGAGGAAGAGTGAACTTTAGTGTTTAGTGAACTGAGTGTTTTTTCTTTTCACTTCTTAGGATTATAGTGGCCTAGACTATAAGTTATAACATTAAAAACAAAAACCCCCAAAACATTTAAAAAGAATATAAAGGTCAGTTGTGCCAAAAAAATTGGCCTAACTTTAATTAAAAAACTCATATTAGGGCTAGTTAAAAGAGGCTTA
This sequence comes from Parasponia andersonii, assembly GCA_002914805.1. Lineage (NCBI taxonomy): Eukaryota > Viridiplantae > Streptophyta > Magnoliopsida > Rosales > Cannabaceae > Trema > Trema andersonii. The sequence goes on from JXTB01000044.1 coordinate 884,286, forward strand.
CGCCTCATAAGCCTCAGAGGCGTGCGCTTCTATTGACGAGGCTTAAGCCTCTCCAAGGCCAGTTGAGGCACAGCCTCAGAGACGGTTTTCCTCCACCTCGCCACAAGGTAGACGCCTCAGGCGCCTTTTAAAACAATGATCGAGACTCCATTTTGTTATGTACTTAGCTTAGGCATGTGATTCTCAGCTGAAGTCTTAAAACCTTGAAAGCACTAATGGTGGCAATAAATGGACCTTCATATTTGTTAGAGTTTCAAGAAAGTGATAGGGAAACCATAACTTTTGGAATTCTGACCTCAGCATATTTTCTAGAATATCGACATGTTGTAATTGTCTATGTTAAACAAAGTAAAAAGAAAGATTAACCATTAAATTTTACAGCGATTACTCCAATTGTACACCCAATTTTTTTACTAAAGTCAACTCAGCAACTTCATACAGAAGTAACATTAAATTTTACAGCAATGACTCCAATCATACACTTGATTGGCTTCAAAAAGTTAACTCAGCAAATGCATATAGAAGTGACATAACCTCATATCCCCATACAGAAGTGAGGTTAAGGTAGCAATACTTGATTAGCCATCTTAACTATTACCTGCCATTCACAATTCACTCCCTCATAATTCATTAAAGCCCTTGTTGCCTCATGGTTATGGACAGATCCTAGTCGCAATAATTCTCCAAATAAGAAGACAACAAAATCTTTGCCTAATAATCTACAATCAAAACTTCATGCCCATTTTCTAGTTTAGCTTAACCCCATGACAAGTCGGTCATATTTTGTATTAAACATATTGGAATCGTCAAACTACAAGACAAGATATCAGTTAATACTTGCCAATCATGTTCTTCTAATTAACTTTATCTAAATCATTGCGGTGAGAACCCAAAACACAAGCAAGTATGATATGAGGCAAACACAACTATGATTCAAAAAAAGAATATTAAATGATATGCTGATATTACTGGCACGGGAAAAGATAAAAGAAAAGGATAAGCACCCCCAAATCGTGACAAAAAGTGTGATAAATACTGATGAAACACGCACCAAAATGAAAGCAAGTCGCTGCCTAATACGCTTCTTCTCATTCCGTCTTTTCACACTCCCTTCGTTGGGTCTGTTGGGAAGTATTGGTTCGCCAGGAACATACTGAACAAAGGCATATGGTCCTGCACACAAAATTTAACCTCAAAGTTAATTCAGAGTCCATTCAAAACTTCATTATCCAAAATCCCACTAACTATCTAACCAGAAACATCTCAAGAAGCACCAAATGTACTAACTTTGCTTCCAAATCCCCTTCAAAGACCTTAAATTCAATTAAAACAAATGAAATACAAGAGACCCATCTAGCCATCTACGTGATTGCAACCTTATTTTGTTCTTTCTATTTCGTTTGTATAAAAGCTATATTTTGCTCTAATTCATACCCAACATAATACATTTTCATTTTTTTTGAGGGGGCATAGCTAAAGATACGCAAAGATATAAGCTTTAATACTAAAACTTCTACAATTTCCATGAAACAAAGAGGGTTTCAAGCTTTCACTCATCCTATTCAAAAGCACAAAAATGATAGCTTTGATGATAATAATTAAAATAAATAAATAAAAAGACCTGGGGGTTTCATGGAGGCCCTTTTCCGACGAGGCTTATCGCTGGGGCGTCGCTTTGGGAAGCGAGTATCGGTTAAGCTGTGAAAATGATTCGTAATCGGAAACCATGGAAGTTGGCTGCGAAATGGGCCGCCACCGAGAACTGATCGCAAATCCGATCTTGCCGATGCCGAAGCGGCGACTAACGACGTCGTTGCGGGAGTGGAGATTTGGGAAACTAGGGTTCTCGAAAGGGGCCGAAGGATGGGTCTTAGGGCTCCAAATCCCATCTCTCTCTCTCTGTCGATTTCGGCTTCGAATGGCCAACAACTCAAGCTCAAGCTTTACTGTGAAGAACTGGAACGCTGAAAAAACCTCGATGGCGGAGGAGATTGGGGAAGAGAACAGCGCGGGCCCCATGGCTAATGAGATTTGGGCCCAGTTCCGTTGTGCTTCTTCTGCTAATGGGCTTTTTCGGTAACACTATTCGCAGCAAAGAGTTGGGCTGATAAGTCGGCCGTTAAAACTGAGCCCAATAAGTGCATTGGCACGGGTTAAGTATAAGCGAAAAATTTGAGTGAGGACCAATATTTTAATTAGTCAAAATAACCAACGGTTTTTTTAGTAGAATGGTCAAATTTTGACTTATAGTTTTAAAAGTAGAAATTAGACATTGTACCGTATATTTAGAAAAATAATAATTGAAAAATACAGTAGTTAGCATTTTTTTAGGTCAAATATTGTGGTAGACTACCATTTTTTAAAAATTATTTTAAGTAGATATCTATTTTTTAAAATTTATAAGTAAATATCCCACTTTAAAAAATCTTCAGTTGGGCAATATTTAGTTTCCATTTTTACCCCTTTTTAGATGGTTAAGTTTTTTCATGTTTCTCTCTCTCTCTCGGTTCAGCAATTGATTTTATAGAATACTTTTCTCAATTTCTCCCTCATTTGTTGAGGTTACGATTTTGATCATCTTTTTCGACAAGATCTTGTTGTTTTATAGTGATTTGGGGTTGTTCTCTAGCATTATTTCATCCTTCTTCTTCTTTTTTAGCATCGAATTCGTTTTTGGCGATTTGAGGTATCTATTACTTTTTTTTTTTTTTTGAGTTTTGATTTTTTTAAATTCATATCTATATCTTGTATGATTGTATTGTTTTTTGTTTTTGGGGATTTTAATTTTGATTTCTAATTTGTATTGTAATTATTCTTAGTTCTTTGTATAATCTTGTTTTTTGTTGTTTCTTTTTATTTTGCTATGTGTTTTTAAATTATTTTCCATAATTGATAATGGTTCATAAATTTTTTGTCGTGGTATATAAGATTTTTGTGGTGGTATATGGTATTACTGATGTCTGATTTTTGTTCATAAAGATGTTTGGTGTTTTCATATTTGGTTCATATATTTTTTATCGTGGTATATGGTATTCTTGTTATATGATTATTGTTGATGAATCTATTAATTATTTTATTGTTTAGTTCATATATTTTTTGTCATGGTATATGAGATTTTTGTGGTGGTATATGCCATTAGTGTTTTCTTTTTTATGTTGTTAAACATGTTATATATTGAGTATTTATAAGAAATTTCCCCTTTTTACAGATCATTTTAAAAAATGGTCTTCTTTTACATCTATTTGATAAATAGCTGTTTTCATAATTTTATTTTAAAAAATGACCATTTTCAATTGAACTATTTTTAAAATGTAATTTTATAAAATCAATTAATTTCAAAAACCTAAATCAATTTTTTTTAAAAATTAATTAATTTGAAAAAAATAAATCAATATATTTTAGGGTCTTATAGCAAAATGACAGAACTTTGGGTTCATTTTAAGTAAATGTCAATTTTTCAAATGATATAGCAAAATGAACGGTGTATAAGTATATATATATATATATATATATATATATATATATATATATCACGTGTAAAAATATATATACCTAGTAATTTAGTTATAAAATGAGAAAAATAGATACTTGTTAAAACAAAGTGTAGAAAAAAGATATCTAGTGTAAAAATATATATACCTAGTAATTTAGTTATAAAATGAGAAAAATAGATACTTGTTAAAACAAAGTGTAGAAAAAAGATATCTACCATAATTTCTCTATATTTTGATATACTAAATATGAAAATCGGTCATTCTTTAAATAATTTTCAAAATTTTGCTATTTTTAGCAATGTTTGAAAAGCAGCTATTTTGCAAACTATGATCCAAATTTTGGTTATTTGACTAGAATGCTCTTACATATTTTGTTGTTTGGTTCATATATTTTGTTCGTGGTATATGGGATTTTTATGATGGCATATAACATTTTTGTTTTCTTTTTAGTGTTGTTGAACATGTTACCTATTTTGTTGTTTAGTTCATATAATTCTGATCGTGATATATATGATTTTTGTGGTGGTATATGATTTCTGTTTATTTTTTGTGAACATGTTAAGTATTTTGTTATTTGATTCATATAATTTTGGTCGTGGTATATATGATTTTTGTCGTAGTATATAGTTTCTGGGTATTTCTTATGAATATATGTTTTATAGTTGAAATATGTTTTTGTTAAATTTGGTTCATATGCTTATGTATCTTGTGTGAAGAATCATATACCTAGTTTATATTTTTGTGTGTAAAATCATATATGTAGTTTATATTTTTTTTACGTGTAAACCAAGTTGTTCTCTCACGTATTGAGAAACACGATATTGGTAGGCTAAAAAGAAAAGAATTCTTTTAACTGGTAAGTTGAAGAAGAAGAAGAAAAAACAATTGAAATAAGTAATACAACCAAAATCGAAAAACTTGCAAAAATCTAATTCCTGGGGAATTAAGTATTGTAAAGAAGATATATGGGGATCATTAGGTTCTTATTGTTCTGACCTATAGTAACATTTTTGTAAAGATTGTTGTTTTGGTGTATAGAAATATTATTATAGTATATGAGATTTTTAACAAGATTTATTACATTAGATTCTAGATATTTTGTCAATTTTGGTCTTGGTGTTGTTATAACTTTTGGTACATGTTATAGTATATAGAAATATTGTTATGGTATATGAGGTTATATACTAGATTTTTTACTTATTATTCTAACTTCCCAATGTTGCGGCTTCAGCTTAGTAGTGCTATGATACTCAGCTTTTTGAAGTTGAATGAATTACATCCCAACTTCCGAGCATCGTGACTTCAACTTATCAGTGCCACAATGCTTAACTTTTAGAAATTCTCATATGCTAGATATCTACCTAGTTAAAAAATGTATAAATCATGAAAACATATGTACTAGTTCTTAGTGTTAGTTCACTTTTGGGTTCATTGTTTTTTTTGTACTAGTTCTTAGTATTAATTCACTTTTGGGTTCATTGTTTTTTTTATCTTGATATATAGAAATTTGGTCATGGTATATGAGGTTATATATGAGATTTATTACTTCAGATTTATTAACCTCCTATTACCACAATTTTAGGTTTATTCTCACTAGTATATTTTTTTTCCCCTATGATTTATTTGTTTGATACATAGTATATGAGAACATATATAGATAATGAAATATGTACTAATAATAAATCAATCAAGAATTATTGTGTTCATAAACCATCGTTGAATTATGTACATTTTTAAAATAGAATAAATGTTCATATAGAGAGTCGTGGTGCTCGACTTCTTGATATTCTTATATATTAGAGATATAGTTAGTTCAAAAACGTATAAACCATGAAGTAAAATATATGTACTAGTTCTTGGTATTAGTTCACTTTTAGGCACATTGGTTTTTTGTCTTAGTATAGAGAATGTTAGTCATGGTATATAAGGCTATGTACTACTTCAAATTTATTAACTTTCCATCACCATAGATTCAAATTTATTATCACAGGTAATTTATTTTTCCCTATGATTCATTTGCTTTAATACTAATATATAAGAACATGTACAAATCATATAATATGCACTAACAATTATTCAATCAAGAATTGTTGTTCATAAACTATAATCAAATTAGGTAAAATTTTCAAACAGAATAGATGTTACGACCATTTGTTGTTTTCTTACCGAATATAATTAATTATTCAATTAATTATATAAGATAGTTATGCAGAAATTTATAATATAGATGTTGTAATAACGAAAAGCAAAAAATTGACACATAATATTTTTACTTAGTTCAACTATCTCTTGCTAGTCTATATCCAAGCGACCACGTCCAGAGAAATAAATTTATTAGTAAATATCAATGTAAGTACAAACACTAATCAAATTTAAAAAACTCTTTCTTTTAAATATTGTAACATGCAAGTACTCCTTATTCACTAATCTGTCTAGTAAGCTTCTTTCGAGTTGATGTGATTCTTTCCGTTTGAACTCCCTTTAGAATTTTTGAAATCTGTCTTCTCTCGAAGACTTGTTGTACTTTTCCTTAAACACTCGTACTTCTCACAAAGTACTTTCACGACTAAGAATCCTTCCTAAGTATAAATTGATTTAATAAAGTATTATTCTAATGGCAATCACAAATATGTATGGCATACCTAGGATTCTATTCTAGACTCCTATTTATAGTGCTTGAGGTCTTCCTTTACTTCTTAATCTATAAGTCACATTCAATCACAACAAATGATTATTGAAAGACAAAATAATTAGTCAGAGATAGCTAAATCGTAATCAAGACTGATATGAAATTGAATGCTGATTCTCTCTAACGATATTACAATATTGACTCTATCTAAAATAGTCATATTATAATTTTCAGGAAAGTTGCTAATTTGTTTCTTACAATAAGAAATCCGATTTCTCATAAATTGATTAGCAAATCAACATAATAGAACCATTCAAACACATTTAGAATCAGCTTAGAATGTAAAAAAAATGACAATCTCAAAATTCTTTTTTAGAAATTAAACTATTACTTTTTCACACAATAAGATTGTTTTCATAAAAGTTTTACAGTTATCAAATAGATTAAGTAAAATAATGTCCAAAAATACACCTAATAAAATTAGATTCTAATTACACCAATTTATAATTGATTAAATCAATCACATATTAAAAAGACTTAAACAAGAAAAAATTATGAAGATTAATTTTCTTGCAAGGAAAATATTAACTATAAATAATTTTAAACAAATCTATTTAATATTAAATAATTATTTAACCATATGATAACTGTAAAATTTGAACAAATAGTTCAAAGTGCTAAGTCAAATATTCCAACGAAGTTTGCAATAGTGATGTTGTAATATCTAAAATAACAACACTATTTTACCTCTTCAAAAGATATATGCATTACACCATAGTATCTGGTAAATAAGGTTTAATTTGACTACAAAATATAGCATAAACATAATTATACATGTATATAAATCTTTAAAAAAGTATATATATATATATATATATATATGAATCTTTGAATAAATTTGGATTTTCTTGATTTTTGGTCATTGAGTTTTTGGAATAATATATTCTATTTTCTTTGAAAAGATCCCGGATATGTACAAGAAAAGTTTATATTACTATACATAAAGCAGAGTTCATAATTTATAAACTGAATACATAATTTATAAACCACACTTATAAGTTTATGAACCAAATATATAACCTTACGAACTATATACATAACTAGAATAATTCATAAATTTTATAATTACACACATAACTTTATGAATTAAACATATATTTTTATTAACTAGATAAGAATAATAATTGAAATTATGAACATAACAAACCCTTTTTACTCTAATTATGCACATAAGCATATATCCAAATGAATAACTCTTAGTGCATAAATTTATAAATTTATGAACTGAACACATAAGTTGTAAACTATACTTCTAAGTTTATGAACTATATACATGACCTTATGAACCACACACATAACCACAATAAATATTACAATAAAAGAAACCACAATAAATATTACAATAAAAGAACGAGTCAATGATACTTATGCCTCTTATGAGTCCAATGTCATAAATTATTGATATTAGTTGATATATTTCCATGATTTTAACCACATATATGAACCACAAAATAGAGAAATTAAAGAAATATAAGTCATTGGTTTATAAGATTGAAGTAGATACATGAATCAAATTCAGTTCTCAAAGAATACTTTACAGAAGTAGAACTGCTCCCTAAGCTCATAAGTTAAACACATCCAATCTAATATGGATAACTCTTCTTATAAAATTTAAACCATGATGTAAGCTTATGTGAAAAAGTTTATGAACCATTGTATTGAGAAATTAAAATCTAGCACTAATAAAATCTATTCATTTATCTGACTTAACTCATATATACCAGAACAACAAAATTATGAGCTCCATTTATACTTCTATGTAACAAAATAAAATATATGTGCCAAATAATTTATTTCTAAAGTGATATATACCAAAATTGTAATTTTGTCAACTGTATTTCAATTTATATATACCAAAAATTGAAAAATTTTCAATTAAAATTTTATGCTAAGAGATATATACTATATATAGAGCAGTAAAAATATATGAACCATTCTTAAAATTATATGAATTGAACACAAAATTTTATGAACCAAACGTAGAAAAATGTACCAAACACACTTAAAAAAAAAATACCAGACCTGTTTTATGAATCTGAACTCAAATAAAAAAAGATTTACCAAATAAATCATGAAGAAGCAAATTTTAGTACTAATTCTCGCGATTTCATAGAGATTAAACTATAAGAAAAATCTATGAAACTTAGAGTTTGAAGTTGAAATATAAAAAATATCAATGCTAGGCTATATTTTTGTTATTTTCTTAAATTTTATATGCCATTTACTCAAAATCTAAGGTCATGAACTCAAGTAAAGTCTATGGAGATGACTTCACCAAAATTCAGAGTCGATCAAAGCATGTCTTGAAGCTTGGAAGTCCGTCTATGGAGTTTGCTTGTTCTTTTATACAATTTTTTGGTTTTGATTTTGAAGCATTCAATGAGATTTTAGTTCAGCTGGGTCAAAAAAAATAGTTGAGAAAAATTCAGGAAAAATTAGCGAGAAAATTTAAGAGGGAGGGAAAATAGGTTTTGATATGATTAAAGGGTATTTTTGGTATAGGATTTCAATGGGTCTATGGTTTGAATATTTTTCTATAATAATTTGGGCTTAAAATTGGCCAGATTGTTACCCAGCCCTTTTTAGATGAGGTATAGTTTTTATTAGAAAAATAATGTTTTATTAAAATATTTAGAAAAATATCATATTTTAAAATAGTAATTTATAACTGGTAACTAGTATTCAGAAATTGGTAACTAGTAACTAAATGTATTTATAACTAGTAATCAATAATCAGTAAAAACTGGTAACCATTAATCATTTTAAAAATGGTATTTTGTCTAAAAAAAATTAGAAGTGATATTTTTTTTTTATAAAAAACATACGAAAATTTGAAAAAAGCTTGACTTTCGTATTTTTGTAATTTTTTTGGATTTTTATTGGTAAAAGTGTTAGAAACCCTTTGCAAAATGAGTGTTTTTCAAACACCGTTTAAAAAGGGTTGAATTTTAAATTATTTTAAAAAATAAATGTTTTTCATAATTAGTATATCAAAATATATTGTTTATTTTTTTAAATTGATTTATTTATTAAAAAATTAATTTAATTTATAAAAAATAGGTCAACCAAAAAACAACCATTTATTAAAATAAAATTATAAAATGATTATTTATTACATAGGTGTAAAAGGGGTCATTTTTTTAAATTAATTTGAAAAAAATTGTCATTTCTTATAAATACTCAATAAGGAAATATCACTTTTTATACATCAAATTAGTAGTTATCATTTTTAGTGGCTAAACTTATTATTTAAAATTGACATGGATGGGACTCGATGATTGTGCTAAATGACTGTTTATTAAAAGGATAATATCACTTTTGTACTTTGTATTTTGATATTTTCTTTAATATGTATTTATGTTTTAGTTATTATAAACATCGACCCTTATATTTAAAATTTATTATAAATCTATATCCTGACATCAATTTAAAGTAATTAATTTACCCAGATAATTAATAAATTTATTCTCAGATCAATTTTTATATGATTTATTTTCAATTTTAAAAAGGACGTCTTAGTAAATTAACAGCTCTAGTACTAGAGTATAAATTTATAAAAGATTTTAAATATAAAGGTTGATGTTGATAATAACCAAAATACAATATATAAATTAAACACATAATCAAAAGATAAGGTATAAAACTGATATTATCCCTTTATTAAATTGTTGTTGGTATTTAAAGAAATAGCCGAAATGCAATCATCAGGTCAATGAATGGTTAGTACACTTTCAAGAATTAATTATAGCAAACTTTTAAATCCCAAATTTTTTTTCTAATTTATGTTATTTGATTTAAAAGATAAAAGATATATTTTTAACAATTTTAAACTTCAATTTTAACCATAAATATGAATCCGATGAATTTTGATATAAATATAAATAGAACATTTTATTTGATAATAATAATAATAATAATAGAAAAAGTTTCATTAATATTTTTATCATTATTTTAAGGAGAAAAAATCTATATTTCTTTGCAATTTGTCCTTCATTTTATTGTTTTTTTCCACTTCTTTTCTTCTTTGTTGATCATTACAAAAATCTATAAAGTAGTTCTTAATAATAACCAAAATTGAAATATGTAGAGTAATATGAAGCAAACTATGCTCTATTTATAGTCAATTGTGAACCTAAAATAATTATGGATAATCAATTTAAGACAACAGAAAAAAAAAATTACGAACTAGAGGTAAACCAACTTTACTTGTTACTTTAGCTGCATTATCGTTCATTAAATACGACAAAGGTTACCTAGGCACTACAAGAAAAACAAGATTTCACATTACTTTTTTAGGGACGTCAAAGGCATATAACGTCGCCGACCGAAGTGACGTCTATCCATGCGCTATCAAAAGTATGATATTCTACGTCGCTAGAAAAATGATGTCGTAGACATACAACATCGCTTTTCTGATGACATCATATGCCTACGACATTGCTATTCTAGCGACATGGCATATATATATCACTTCATTTTTCTAATAACGCGTAAATATTTTCCAGATTTCATTTTTCTGGTGACGCGTAAATATTTTTCAGGAGATTTTTATTTAAAATTCATTCAAACCTCCAAAATTTCATTTATAAAAAGTAGAATTTCAAAGTCATCAAATATATATATATATATATATATATATATAGCACCAGATCCATATATATAAAAGTACAAGAATATCTAATAAAGTTTAGTTACAAATTAAACTACTGATAACAATGTATCATTAATCTAGAACAACTAGCTAGCAAGTCACATAATTTAAGTTAACAAATTCAGTGAAAAATAAGAACATCAACCTAAAAGCTACAAATATATCTATGATAAGTCATCAAGTGAGGTATAGGATAATCTTAACTAATATAATCTATAAGCTCTTTAACCCATTCTTCACGAATCATATTGATGTAGTATATCGTATAGAAAGTTTGTACTTGAAACTATGTATTTAAAGAATAATAAGTTTGTTAGCCAATAGAATTTTATTTTAAAATACACAATATTATATGTTAAAATTTAACTTGTACATAAAATTGATACCCTTATAATGAGAAATGATTGAATGTTAGCTTGTTCAATAATCTCACTCTTATATTTGCATATATAGAAACTGCATTCTATATGTGTTAGTTGTGTGGGATATTATATGCAAATAGAGAAAAGTACATAATATATTAGAATAAATAATCTATAATCAACAAATATAACAATAGTCCTTTTATGTATCTTGAGTCATTCATAAATCGACCCATTTTGTCTATGTTTATTTGATATTTTCGAATGCATTATACATTTAAAATTCTCTTTTGATTAAAATTAACATGAAAATGAATAAAAAATACAAACAGTAATATTGAGTTATATAAAATATTAGCAATAGCTAGTTATTTGTAAAAAGATTACTCTTTCATCGTAAGGAAAGTGAGGCAATTTCCTCACGAAAATTCAAATTTAAAATATCTAAATACCAAATATATTATTCAACGTTTATAACTTTGATCAAATCTATTAATACTTTTTCTAGATGAAATTGGGGTATTTTAAACCTCGTGACCATGCTAAATCCATTGCTTACAACTTCTATCAAATCCATTAGAAATAAGTGATCTATCATCTTATTAATAATAAACTTACTAAAATGTCCATACTTGACACAGGGATAAATGATGACATTAGCATCTTTGTATTCTTTATATTAAATACTCAAAACTTCTCAAATCTCTTCCTATACTAAATTAATAATCTACCTGATAGCCTATTTCTTATTTATTCTAAATATAATAGAAAAGAACAATTAACCTAAAGTAAGTTTTATGGAAAGAAAAACTTAAACTAATATAGACCAACTAATTGCTAAATCTAACTAAATTTAGAACTTGAAAAAAGGTAAAAATTGAGCATAAATCTCCTTTATTTCCGTCTCCTATCAAATTTTTTGTGCACAAAAAAAAAAATCAAAATAATATCAATTTAAACAATCGCACACAATTATTTCATCCTTATATCACTACAATATATTTTTCTAAAACTTAATCTCCTATATATCAAACTTTTCAAAACTTATATACATATATATAATATTATTTTTTCATGAAGAAAAATTTGAGAATATATTTGAAATAATTAATTTGAGGTTTATATAAGAACAGCAAACTTGAAGTAGTGATCAATACTAAACTTAAATAAAAACAAAATAACAATAAAAATATATCAAACTATAATATTTAAACATCATTATACGAATAATAATAATAAATCTGAATTAAAATTATTGTTAAGAAAAAAAATAAGAGAAATGCATATATTAATTAATAAACAACAACTTTGAGAATATATACATCAAATAAATGGAAATTTTGTACAAATCACCAAGTTTGAACTAACGATCAATACCAAGTTTTAACTAAAACATAAGAAGAATAACATATATTAAATTAAAAATTTAAACATTAGTATATCGAAAAAAGTTAAAAAATCGAATTGAAAATTATAGTAAAAAAATATGAAACACACTAGTTTAACAAATATCCAACAAATTCAACACTTTCAACTATGAAAAATTACAAGTAGAACAACAATTCTACATAATCAAAGAAGATATTTTTCAAAATATCTAAAATCTACAAACTTAACAAAAAATAATATTTTTTAATCAAATAATTTGGAAAAACTAAATTTAATATATAAATAATTTAATTCTAGCGAAAAAGTAACTTAAAATAATTAAAAGTACCTCAAACGGTCAGAAAAAATGGATATCTGCTACCACTGTGTTTGCAAAGAAAAAAACGAGGTTTTCTGAAATAGAAAATCTTAATTTAAAGACATACAACATCGCTTAAAAAGTGATGTAGGTCTACGACGTCGTTTTTTAAGCAACATCTTATTTTTATCTATGACGTCATTTTTTAAGCAATGTCGTAAGACAATTTTTTTTTTTCATTGTGCAAACATAGAAAAACAGCGTAAAACTTAACGATGTCTTCGCCTTTTTTGTTTTTTTTTTGTTTTTTTTTTTTTGTAGTAATAGTAGTGAGGAACCGTACATTGAGCATAGCTCTATTAATCTTCTATGTTGTTTGTCAAGGTCGGATGTGACAGGGATAAATGTGTGGCCCAATTAGTAGTTTTATAGTTTTAACTGTTTGATCCAAACACAGTAAATGCACATGTAAAATTGGCTCTAAATCTAAAATGTACGTTTAATTATTTAGATTCAAAACAATTCTATTAAAAGGAACCACACACTCCAATTAAACATCTTATGTTTCATGAAAGTTCCAAACAGTTGGCTTCATATGAAATTGTATTTCCATGTCATATTAATTCTTTATTTAAGACAACTTCTCAAATAAAAACAGACTAATGCAATTTACCTTTTTTTGACAATTGTTTACAGTAAATTGATTTTAAAATAAATAATTGGGGAGTTTCACATAAGGCTTAGAGGCAGAGGTGGAATATGACACACAGTGTTATGATATTGGAGATGAATAACAGACATGGAGTATGACATACCCACTATCAGGAGTATTGCTTACACCCAGGTATTAGAGAGGACGTATAATTGAGGTAGAATATGGCATACCCTCGTTTTATAATATTTTATTATTAGATTATTCTATATAATAACCTCGTATTTATCACAAATTAAAGAAAAATACTTATTATTATCCAATCTCTATCCCACTACATTAGGAATAATAAGTTTTCATGTTTATTCCTGATGTGACTCGAACCTAGTACCGAAATCCTAGATAATGAGTATTCTTACCACTTGAGTCAACCCATTTCGTCAAGAAATAAGCCTATACTCACTTCGTCAAGAAGTAAACCTATATTAAGTAATCGTTTCTCAAAAAAGTGATTTCGATTAGAATCCTACAAAAAAATAAAGAAAATACACACATAATCAATAATACAAATTATTTAATATGATTCAGCTATAAAATACATCTTACATCTACGAAAATCACCAACAAAGGTTTCACTAAAAAAAGAACAGTTACAGGAGAATTCTTTACACTCTCTCTAGCTCTCTCATTCTCTCAGTAATCTAACCTTGCGCCCAAGAGTATTTCTCACGGGCATCGGTTGCCCAAGGTCTTATTTATAGAGATCTAATAAGCTAAAGTCCTACTAATAGGATAATACCTTACGGCCTATCCCGTACAAATCCCACATAAAGTACCGTCTAAAATAAGAGTCCTAGACTAATTAAAGTTTCCTCCACATCTCGTATTCCACCAAGCTTAAGTCGCTTAGGAGTTTTTAAAGAATAGACACGTATGTAACAGATCTCTATACTCTTTTGAAGCGAAATATAAAGCAAAATTATACAGGTCTCGTTTCCAAATCTTGTTTAGAATACTCCACAATAGAGATATGGTAGTATCAATTTTGGCCAAAGCAACAATATTTTTAACAAGGAGTCTACTTCTTCATCTGGGATGAGATCCAAACAAAGAGTCGGATTAAAAGAAGCAACCGCCTGACGTGGATTTTGCCTCAAGCCAATGTAGCAAATGAGTGATCTCTTGAAACGAAACCCAAATCAGAGCACGGTTAGAGACTCCGCTGATAGAACTCATCAGAGCAAAAACTTTATGAATCAGTTTATGCAGGCAAGAACTTTCCTTCTTTATTTAATCATTTATTTTTTCTAGTAAGTAACTTTCTTGTTTCGATACTTGCATGAAAATTGGTTCTTCAATTTAGCGGTATAGGGAACTTACTTCTTAGCAAAAAAGAAAATTATTTAGATCCTAAAAAAAAAAGAGAAAAAAAAACTTATTTTGCATTCTAGCACTTCACAATTAGAGATTACTTGATTTTTTTTTTTGAAAGGAGAGATTTATAGATGTTATACGCACTAACAATGTCATTTTTGTTTTTCCTTTTCTTTCTTACTTTTGGTTCAGGAAATGAAAACTTCGCCTGTATTTTCGGATTTTTCAGGCAGTGACTGCGATTACTCGAATTCCTTCTTTCCTTTTTTTTTTTTTTGGAGTAGTGGAGTATGAGGAACTAGAAGATTAAACCTATCCTTCAAAAAAAAAAAAAAACTATAATATATGGAACAAAATGATGGATATGGTGAAAAAATAATGTCGCTATGAAATGTAAGACGCATCAAATGATTTATCATTATCTCTAGACCTACTATTTGACCTATCATGGAAAAAAATCCCCGCTTGATTAAACAATGCTAGCAGACGCAGTAACTCCTCGTTAGAGAGCTTTGAAGGCCTCTTGTCTTCAAAACCTCCTGATTTTAGAACCCTTATGATCTTCTCCCTGAAAATGCCCATTTCCGAGCCTGAAGATGAACAACATTCCTCTTCATCATCAGTGTCCTCACCTTCTTCGTCATCTTCCTCATGATTGGTGTCGAGACCGACATTAAGTTCAGCGTTTGATACTGCCATTTCCGACAACCTTATCAGCTCCATCACCTTCCTCTTTTGCATAAACGTTGCTCTAAGCGTCTTGTTCTTCTTACAGAAGCAAGTTCTTGTGAAAGCCAACCATTCTTCCAGGTTGACATCCGGAAGTTGAGCTTTCGGACGAATTATGACAACAGAGGAGTCCACTTTGGGACAAGGAAGAAAGTCCCTCTTGCTTACATCCATAACATGTTCGACATCAGCCACAAGCTTCACATTTACAGCCAAGCGGTTGAACTCCGAATCCCCAGGCTTGGCCAATAATCTCCTTGCAAACTCCTTCTGCAGGAGAAGTGTAGCGCTCCGAAATGGCCTCGATCCATACACAAATTTAGCCACCAGAGGCGAAGATATATTGTATGGAATGTTTGCAACAACAAGATCAAATTGTGGAAACTCCATCTTCAGAGCATCGTTACGTATTACCTGCAAAACCCATTTGAACAAAGCTTATTTTAAGCCATTACAAAGGCTCAAAGGTTTCTTTCAAGCATTTCATCGAACGTGTAGTGGGCACCGGAGTTACTTACAGTTAACCGATCTTCTGACCCAGTGTCCAAAGCCCGTTTCTGAAGAATCTCCACCATCCGACCGTCGATTTCAATGGCGACAACCTTATTAGCAACTTCCAGAAGCTTCATAGTGAGATTTCCTGTTCCGGGTCCGATTTCCAGGACTGTATCCGTGGGTTTTATGGCAGATTTTCTAACAATTGAGTCCAGAATTCTTGGGTTAGTTAGCAGATGCTGGCCCTTGCTCTTGTATAGATACAAATGGGTTTGTTGATTCTTCTCTGTTTTCCTGCCCTTTTCGTCGTCGTCTTCGTTGCCGTTTTTGGAATAGCCACGCCGTCTGGACCCTGCGTGGAGTTGCCAGACCGTAGAATATTGCTCGGAGATTAGGCGGAACATGGGTTTTGAAACTCGAAGCATGTCGTTTCTCCGGCGACTAAATAAAGGCTTACGAAGAAAATGACCGTTGAGATTTGAAATTCAGTTGCCGCTTATGAAAAGAGAGAGTCGTACCAAACAAATCTGCTCTTCCGGAGTGCCGCACGGGGAGACAGTTTTAACACCCACACTTGGGTGATATGGGCCTTGTTGCAGTAAAACGACAATAACTTGATGAAACGACATCGGCTTGAAGATGACAACGGTCTCAGGAGACGACGTGCACCGGAAAATAGGTCTCACTTCCAGAGCGAGAGAAAACAAAATGTCTCACTTGACGACGACAACATCCACATAAAACGACATCTAATGTCGAACAAAAATATTATGGACAATGACTCAAAAAATGAGTGATGACACTGTAGTCGCTGGGAATTTTGCGCCTCTAAGTGGATTTTAGTTCCTTTTTACGATGAGTTGAGATGAAAAAGTCAACCAAGCTAAAAAAACCAGTGAATTTCAGTTGGAAAATTGGTTTCTTCATTATTGTTTCCTCTTTTACTCGACTACTCTACTGTTGTTAATAGTTATTATTAGAACTCTAGTATACAATTTCTTTATGCTTTGTTAAATATGTCTCTTTCCATTTTCAAAAAGGAGAAAAAAAAACCAAAAAAAATAAAAAATTATAGTGCACATAGTTAGAGAAAAGAATCTACTCAAAGTCATTGCCGAATAAACAAAAAAACAGGAGCAATTAAGATTGCTCCACCTGATAGATAAACATGCTGATTACACACAAACCAAATAATGAAAGTTCCTCTTAGAAAAGAGAACTTTAGAAGAGAAAATAAGACACTTGGAACTTCACATATAAGATTTCAACTGCTTTTATTTTGTCCTAGAATTTATTAATTAATCCTTCTGCAGTTCTTTCTGATCTCTCCCCTTGAACCAGTCAATGGAGATATGTTTCCCATCTTAACCATTGACTTGGAAAATTGCTCAAAGAAGAGCTCATTGTTCTCAGCATACTTCTGTACCAATCCTCTTGACACTCCACTTCTGGTCACAAGTACCTGATCAGAGCTCAACAGACCCTTTGAAGCCAGCAAGTTCTTGAAGTAGCTGTTGTCAAAGGTTGTAGGGCTCACAAAGTCCAAGAAGAACAGATTCTGGTCTCCACCAGATCTCGGGCACCGGCTTCGCAGTTGGGCCGCATATGCCTGCGCAAGGGTGAGGTCTGGTTGACCATTTCCCGACTGGTTATAGAGCCTCTGCCTGAAACTGGTACAACGAGCATTTCCAATGGTGTGGCTTCCTGAACAGGATTATAACCATGGCTTCATAAAAATAGACGTTCAAAAGTAAAAGAAAAAGTTCAAAGAGTGTACAAGTAGTGATCAATTACCGGAAAGAGCAACAAGATCAACTATGTCAAGTCCTTGTCTTTTAAACTTGGTGAGAATGGTTTGGAAAGTGTTGTTTGGAGCTGGGATATCGTTGTTTGAGCCACTCAAGCTTGCTTCTCTGGAATCCCTTCTTCCTAGTGGGACCACCCAGTTGGGTCCACCTCTCTGCACATCATGACAAAAGTCACTCAACTTGGCAATTTTCGTCATTTGGTCATACCATTTTCAAGGTCAATGAACTGTAGAACTTACAAGTACGGTAGAGTCTCTTGCAGCCAGAGCCAAGATATCAGCACATGACACAGTGTTGGGGCACTCCTTCTCTAGAGCAGACTTGATCTCATCAATTACTTCAAATCCTCGAGCCGAATTCCGATTCGGGTTGGAGTTTTTCTCGCTTATTATCTGCCCAATGCTGTCTAACAATAGTGATGCATCACAGCCCTGCAAAACATGTATGTTTTTTTATTATTAACTGTCAATCATCACAGTCTCCCTTACCATGTTTAGTACGTACTACTTTCTTTTATTCTAGTCATATTAACCGCAGTGAAAAAAAAATGAACAACCAGAATTTTCATAGTAGTGAAAAGCTTACCTTAACAAAACAGTCATGGAAGTGCAGCCTAAGCAAGGAAGCAGCTATACGGGCTTCTCTTGCCACAGCTTTGCCCACAACGGATTTCACAATCTCCTGAGCTTTGGGGCATGAGTGGTCGTAGTACTGGGGGAACAGATAATTACCTCCTTGGTACTTATTACAGAAACAAAGTGGGGTAAAAGCAAGGAGAGAAAGAGCTAAAAGGAAGCTTACAGATAGCTGAGCCATAGTATTTGCAATCTTAACTCTCTTTTTTTGAAAATCTAAGATAAAGAGAGAAGATCTCAAGACTTCCTATGATGAGTAATGCATGAAAGCTTAAAGGGTATTTATAGGACTCAGTTTGTAGAAGAAAGTTTTTTTTTTTTTTTTTTTTTTTGAGGAGTTTGAAGAAGAAAGTTGAGAAACACAAATTAAAAAGAAAGAACAGAAAGTTAGAGTTGTTAGCTAATTGATTAGCTTCGCATTAATGGCAAGGGATAGAAATTCTAAAGCAGGTTGGAGTTGGTAGCAATTTCCATGCTTAAAGCTTACTAGTCCATAATTGATATTTAAATAATGAAGCAAAATTTTTACTAAAAAAGCTAAGCTGATTACAGTGAAGCAAATTAACTTCAAACTAAGGCATCCATTGATAGAAACTACTTGCTAAAATATCATTCTCGGATTACAGCCTCACAATAGATCGAAACAACAAAGTCTTTAATTGAACTTTAGCAAGGAACCTAAAAGTCATCTTTTGCAACAAAAACTGAGTATTGGAAGGCTTTATTTTTACGATGTGTTTTGATGATTTGATTTTTTTTTTTTTTTTTTTTTTTTTAGGGTTTAAAGTGTGGCTTTGAATGGTACCAAACTTACTATCAACTAATTTTAGTTTATTAGCCAAATAAGGCTAATTCAGTTAGACTGTGTCTGTGCGGAGAGAGAAGGGCTTCTAAGTCTCGATAGAGTTTTTTTTTCTTTTTTAAATGTTCTAATTTTTTAATTGAAAAAAAAAAACTCACTGTAGTTAATTATTGATGTTTACTGAGGCCATGCGTTAAGTTGGAAAGCACCGGTCAATCCTTTTAAATGACTAAAAGGTCCGGAGTGGGAGCAGAGTTACCTGCTCTGTTGACAAATCAATACAATCACAAATGATTGACTCAAACTGGCTGCATTATATAGTACCCGGAGTGCTTTGACTATTGCTATCATAGAGAGCCAGCTAAAAATATTGGGACAAGTTTGAACCTTTCATATCCTTCCAAAATTTTTACTCATATTATATTGCGGTTATTTATTATTATTTTTTTTTTTCAAAAGGAAAGGTTATTTTTACTTGTGGTATTTTGGTAATAAAAACTTCTAAACTAATTATGACTTATGAGGTTACGTTTCCTAATTTTCCTTTACGTTACTAATACACAAAATATAATGTGACTTATCTATTTTTTACACTCATGTCTCAATTTTATTAAAATAATATGATAAATCGTTATAAAATTTATATATTAAACAGTGAGATTCGATAAAATAAGAGAAAAAATAGTACATCTAGTCGCATGGTTTTTCAAGCTCTCAATGCGAAAGCATGGTAATAAATTCGAGAAAGCTTAGACATTTTCTAGAATAGGTTGACGAGAATATTAGGTAATCTGGTATATCCAACAAAAAGCTAAGAAATCTAGGTTGGGGGTTGGAGAACTACTCCTTTTTTAGGCTGTATTTCTTCGTTTGCAAGAGATATCCTCAGTCAAAGACTAAAGGCATATAAATATAATTCGTAGGTTTTGCCCACACATGATGGCGATGCTTATATATGGTTATTTAAATTCAGACAAGCTTAACGACAGAATTAGCCTCCGATTAATTAATTTCACATATCATCTCCATGCAACACGAAGCAGGATTAATTAATCTAAATGTTACGCATGTATATAATATAATTTTATTAAACATCAGTCTCTTTCACGTAACAGCTAAGAGAAAAGTTCGTGACAAACGAGTTAATTGATTTTTTACATGTGCTGTAGTACAGCTTCTGGTAGTCTAGCTCGTACGAGTTTGGAGTACAGAGAGCATAATAATATTATAGGTTACATTCTCTCTCAAAAAAAAAAAAAAAACAAAGACAGGTTGCGAGACTGAAGGTTCTTGAAAGTTGAAATCTTCACTTGATATTTTTGGTAAGACAAGGACAATTCTCTTTTTCATTTACTATTTGATTTACTATATCATATAATATTATTTAAATGTGAAATTTCTTAATGCACTACAACAAAAATATAATTTTGTCGCATTTTATTAAGTGAGATTTGCACAATAAATACAAGTAACTTTGTTTTAGTGACATTTCCTTAAAAAATCATTGATTTGTAAGGTCATTACTTATTATTATCCATAGAGACATATTATAAAATTTATATTTAACCTACTTTAATTTAAGGTTGACAATTTTCTACACAACACGATAATACGACTTAAAAACGAAACAAAATAAATGGATTTGGGTGATTCATTTGATTTTCGTGTCAATTTCGAGTTGACACGTATAATACATATAATTAACGGGTGAGTTTCGGGTCAACGCGCTTAACTTAAAAATGATATGTGTAACCTAATTAATTAAACGAGTCGTTTTTTTATCATGTCAATACAATACTAATACGATGTATTTATTAATATTTTAAAGTTTTAAATGTGATTTTGATTTTTATCATTTTTTTATGCATCTCATTATAGCTGTTGGATCACCCTTAGATTATGATCTAACGGCTAAAAAAAATACCTATACATAAGTAAAAAAAATATACCAATTGAATTGACAACCTTTTTAAAATATCACTAAATTTAGCTTCGATGATATTTTGAGAACGCCACTAATATTTAGCTCTAATGTCATTTTGAAAATGCCACTATAATTTTTACCATTCTTAAATTTCTTTTGTTTATTTACGAAAAAAAATATGTAAATTAATATAAAGCTTTTAAAAAGTGCCACCATTATACTTAGAAAAAACTTCTATTATCCCTTAATTCGTTTGTTAGAGGATTTTGAAATGACAAATTGAAGTATGTATTTTAACTTATTAGTTTTGAATATACAGCATTATGCATTCAAATATCTGCAATATATATGTATTGAAGGACATTCAATTTCACATTTCAAACTTTTCATTTATGTTGCGTTTTTTTTAATCTATATTTAAGTTCCTGACCTAAAAAGAAAAGAATTGCATTAAATAGCATTGTTTGAAAGCTGTAATTTTGAATATAAGATTTATGTGATATTTATAACTACCTAATACCTATTTTTCTTCTATTCTATTTTAGTAGATTTGAGGAATATCTTTCCCCTACGTACCTCCCTCTCTCTGCCTCTGTTTCATTTTATTTTCTCTTTTAGTTTTCTTTCTCTTTTAAAGTTCATCTCCCTTTTAAGTTCATCTTCCTTTTACATCTCTCAATCTACCTCTCATCTCTCGTTTATTTGTTCCTCGCATCCTACAATCACTACATAATCTACTTACATTTATGCTCATATGCCTCCGTTCTATGCCCAGTTCTGTATTTGGCCAATTTTCCAAGGGACATTTGTTACTCTAAGAAACTTGGTAATTAATGAACTTCTATGATATCTCCATTTTCATATTTTGGTAAATCGTTTTTTTTTTTTTTTAATTTGTGTTAAGATAATGAAGTAAATGAGTCTTCTTTTTTTCTTTTTTATTTCTCTTCTGTAGGCTATATCATTCGTTCAAAGTAGATTTGGGCAGCAATATTTGTCTTAGCAATTTTCGGTACCAATATGGAGGATGAGTTTTGCACCTCTCATCAAGAATTCAAAATTCTGATATTATGAAGTCAATGAAATGGAGGTTACCTTGAAGAACTAATGGATCATGTTCAAGATTATAAAGAATTGGTACAAAATTTGTATATAGCTAAAAATTGTTGAAAAAAAGCCATTTTTTAAGAAGTGCAAAGCATCTTTTTAGTCATAATTAATTTCCGTTGATGATGATGATATAAATAAAATATATTTAAAAAAACCAAATTTTATGTTTCAATTTTAAATTAATTAATACAATTTTTTTTTTTGAAATATCAGTAAATATAATATCATTAAAATTGAAAAATATCTATCTTATGAGAAGCAAAATCCTTCCTATCAATAGAGGAGTGTTTTACCCGTTAATTGATTCAAAATTATGTGGTCTTTATCGATTTTGCTCATCGATCCTAAAAACAAACGCACAAAACTATGATATTTTTCCTTTGTTTTTTAGGAAAAAAAAATGATATGGTCTCTTTTTCCATGGAACGCTGGAGATCAGTATCAACTAAGTTTATATTATGCTATTTGTTATGCCCAAGTCTTCAGACAAGTGAGGCCACAAGTTTTTTTTATTACAATGGTGTAGTATGCTTAACGTTTCTAAACGAGTGACAGAATGGTCTTGCATGCCATGACAAATGGCAATGCATTAGTTTCATACTGCATATGATAAAATATAATTAGCTACACTGAACATAAAAAATTATGAACTCCAAACCCTCACCATACAGAAACCAAGTAAATAAAAGAAAAAATCACAAATTAGTATACCATGACTGTGAAGCAAAGAAAAAAATTGTAAAGAAAACTTCCACAACAGAACAGTGTTGATAAGATGATGAATCTGCCCGAAGCCAGTACATTCAAACACTATTAAGTTGTTTTTTCTCAAATTTCAACAGTAAATTGAACCGCTGATAAATAGTACTACCAAGTAAAAAAGTGAAATTAAGTGTATTGTAACAATATTTTCCAAAGTGAATGTGAGCCTATCTGCTCAACATTTTTGTAAGAATGAACTAAATGGAAAGTGAAATTAAGTGTATTGTAACAATATTTTCCAAAGCGAATGTGAGCCTATCTGCTACACATTTTTGTAAGAATGAATAAATGGGTTGTTTTGTAATAGAGAAATTTTGATTTTTTATGGTCAAGTCTTTTTTTTTTTTTAATGAGAAATTTTGGATTTTTAAATTTTTGAATATTTATGAGTAATGTCCTTTTTTAAAATCAATTTAAAAAATGGCCGTTTTTTAGACCTATTTCAGAAATTGTCTTTTATAATTTTATTTTGATAAATGACTGTTTTAGATCTGCTTTTTTAAAAAAAAAATTCAATTCTTTAACACATAAATCAACTTTTTACAGAATAAATCAATTTTTAAAATAAATCAGTATGTTTTGATCTATTATATATGTAAAAGAGCCATTTTCAAATAAGTTTAAAAAATCAGCTATTATTAAACAGTGTTTAAAAAATGGCCATTTTTTAAAAAGTGGTCAAAAATTAGGCCATTTTCCTTAAAAGCATTAATTTTTTTTCCGAAAAACTCCAGAACTATTTAGAAAAATACAACAACTTTTAAAAGTAAGTATAAAATTATCAATTTTCACTAATTGACGAGGGACTTTAAGTAGTCGGACTAATTAAATGTACTGTAGCAACATTTTCCAAAGTGAATGTGAGCCTATCTGCTACACATTTTTGTAAGAATGAACTAAATGGATTGTTACGTTACAACCTTGTACTATAGGAAATTTGAGTTTTTATGGTCAAGTATTTTTTTTTTTAAAAAAAGAAGAAATCTTGGGTTTTAAAATTTTTGAATATTTATAAGTAATGTCCTTTTTTTAGATCAATTTAAAAAATGGTTGTTTGTATACACCTATTTAATAAATTTCCTTTTATAATTTTATTTTGATAAATGACTATTTTAGATCTAATTTTTTAAAAAAAAAATCATTTCTTTAAAAAATAAATCAGAATGTTTTGATCTATTAAATATGTAAAAGAGCCATTTTTCAAATAATTTTTAAAATTCGGCCATTATTTAACCATATTTGAAAATTGGTCATTTTTTAAATAGTGATCCAAAATTAGGCCATTTCCTTTAAAGCCTTTTTTTTTTTTCCCCGAAGAATGTTTTGTTCTATTAAATATGTAAAAGAGCCATTTTTCAAATAAGTTTTAAAATTCGGCCATTATTTAACCGTATTTGAAAACTAGTCATTTTTTAAATAGTGATCCAAAATTAGGCCATTTTCCTTTAAAGCCTTAATTTTTTTTTTTTCCCGAAAAATCCTAGAACTATTTAGAAAAATATTATTTTTAAAAGTATGCATAAAATTTTCACTTTTTACTAATTGATGAGGGGCTTTCAGTAGTCGGACTAATTACCTCAAGTAACTTTTGGTTGCTCCATATAACTTGATTGATTATCTTGAGTATCTTGAAAAAGTACTAATTTTTTTTAAAAATGTTATTTTTCCAAACTTACGAGAGGGTTGTATTTTTTAAATAAATCTGAGATTTTTCAAATATTTCAACCCAGGATTTTTCAAAACTTTTTATTATGGGCTTGGATTTATGTTAAAAGGCCCTTGTACTATGATACTAACCTTAATAACTTTGTATGTACCATCACGGGCCTTCTTACCTAATTTGTCGAAGACCAAGCCGAATAGCTCCTTCGTGAATAGCTCCTTGTCTTTTATTGATGGGCCTAGTCAACATGTAATATTATTGGAACTCTAGCTTGAAGATATTTACTTAGGAGTTGGCAACTCCCCGTTAAAGGCTTACGTCCTTGTTAGGGGTCAATATTCTAAAGGTTTCGTATAACCCGTACGAGTGGAAACCACAATTATTATGTTTACGACCGTTATAGTCTTTCAAGCCCACATAAATATGAATTAGGTTAATTCTGAATATCAATTATAATACTATAAGATCTTATCCAAAAATACTAGTTTGAAAGTATTTTTTAGTTCATAAATATCACTTAAACAGATATGATATTCTCAAAACATATTTGATATGATAACATAACTTTGATACTACTTGTTTAATATACAATTGTGTTGGAACAAATGAAAGTAATTTCTGTTATATTACTTATGGCACACTAAAGAAATAAGTTGGAGAAACTACTAAAACATCGTTCACACTAGTTCGATTTAGAGCTGAAAATATGGGCGGCCCGCCCCGGCCCGTTTGGACCGAAAGAGAAATTCGGACAAAGTCAGGCCGAGTCGGGCCGAGAATAGAAGCGGGCCAGTCTGGCTTAACCTACAAAATAGTTTTTAAGGCCCAACCCATCCCAGTAGCCCACATGGCCAAGGTTTCGGGCCAAGTTAGGCCAACCCAGTAAGTTTTTTTAAAAAAAAAATGAAAAAAAAAAAAAAAAAAAACCTTTTCAAAAAAAAAAATAAAATTACTAATTGTATACTTACTTGTATTAGTAAAATAAATAACTAAAATTAATAAAAAAAATTTAAAAATAGAAGAACTCAATCAAATAATAAACAATAAAATTAAGAAATTATTTATTTATTTATTTATTAATAATGACTACCTCATTAAAAACTTTACCAAATAAAACTCATTGAGATAAAACCTTGGTAAGGAAAAATGAGTGTAGTCTAAACTTTAATATCTAACTATTACAATTTAAAATTTAAATTATCCAAAAAGTATTATTACAAATCACAAAATTAAAATTACATTTTGTTTCTCTAAGCATTGATACTTGGCCATTGCCTTCTTCAAGGCAGATTTGCATTTTCTCTATTTTAGAATCATGATAATCTATTCCATATTAATTTTCGTTCAAATCAATTGAAATATTTCTATTCATATCCATATCCTACAATACCAATAATACTACTTAGTAAATCTATAAACTTATAAATAAATACAAATTTTAAATATTATGCACATATGCATCAAAAATATTAATAGACATTAAATTAACGAAATGATATTTATACATCCACTCCACATATTCATAAAAAAATACGCATATTAAATTTAAAGAAATAGACACATTAAATTTAAGAAAATAATAAAACATAGACAGTAATTTTCATTATTGTTTTAACAAAATTAATAAATAATAAATTAAAGATATGATAATAGAATTAGAGAAATATTCAAACCTTGAGTTGAAAGAGTCTTGAGACTTGATAATTGAAGTTTTTGTGACTTGACTCACTTGAATATTATTTTTTTGAAAACTTTTAAAATTGATATGGAAAATATTAAAATAAATAATAGAATTAGAGAAATATTAAGAAGAGAGAATATGAAGATTGAAGAGGATATGTGAAAAAAAGAAGTGAATAAAAGAAGTATTTAACTATTTATAGAAGGCTATATTATAAAATTTTAGAATTTTTTATTTTATTTATTTATTTATTTTTATAATTATTAAGAAAATTTAAAAAAAAAAAAGTGGGGAGGGGGAGCTGGGCTCCCCAACGGTCATATGACCGATCCCCCTCAACGGTTATATGACCGTTATAAGGAAGGGAAGAAGGCCCTATTAAACTGGCCAAAAAAAAAAACTATGTGAGCTATTGGGTTGGACTGAGCCAGCACCAACGGCCCAACCCGACCCGACCGGCCGGCCAAAACCTATATTTAAAATATAGGTGTTGCTTTTGAAGTTGCAACATACACACCTTTTATTCGTAAAAGAGTTTTCTGAGGTTATTGTTTGAGATAATTATAATTTAACAGACAATTTATGCATTGGTGGTTGGCTGGTTGCAAATAACATATTTAAGAAGTTTATGAAATTTTGTATTCTCTCATGATTTTTTCTTTTTTCATTTTATCTCTCCTATATTTTTTTTAGTCTTTGTATTACTTTGTTTTCGTCTCTGAAAACGAACTAAGAAATTAGAAAACAAAAGCAATGCCAAAGAGATCTTGGTTTCTTTCATTTCATTTTGTTTATTTGCACACTATGCATGGTTTCCTCTTTACTCTGTTAATTCTTGTTGTCGTCATTAAATATTAGAACTCTAGTGCACAGTTGGTCTATGCATTATTTAGTATATCCTCCTCTTTTCACATTTTTCACAAGCAAAATAAGAGAGAGAGAGAGAGAGAGAGAGAGAGAGAGAGAGAGAGAGAGAGAGAGAGAGACTTATAATGCAAGTAAAAAAAAAAAAAATCCTTATTATAATCCAATAATAATTATTCGCTCTTTCAAGTTATTGCCGCAGAAACAATCTCAATTTCCATGAACACTCATTATTAGAGCAATTAAAATTGCTCCACCGGATACGTAACATAGTGATCACACCAAAAAGAAAATGGGACGTACGTACACAGAGAACTTCATATAAAATATTTCAACTGCTTTTATATGGTCCTAGGATTTGTTAACTCTTCTGCAGTTCTTTCTGATCTCTCCTCTTGAACCAGTCAATGGAGATATGTTTCCCATCTTAACCATTGACTTGGCAAATTGCTCGTAGAAGAGCTCATTGTTCTCAGCATACTTTTGTACCAATCCTCTTGACACTCCACTACTAGTCACAAGTACTTCATCAGAGCTCAACAGACCCTTTGAAGCCAACAAGTTCTTGAAGTAGCTGTTGTCAAACGTTGTTGGGCTAACAAAGTCCAAGAAGAACAGATTCTGGTCTCCGCCGGATCTCGGGCATTGGCTTCGCAGTTGGGCGGCATATGATTGCTGCAGGGTAAAATCTGGTTGCCAATTGCCGGATTGGTTATAGAGCCTCTGCCTGAAACTGGTGCAACGAGCATTTCCAATGGTGTGGCTTCCTGTAGAGGATTATAACCATGTTATCATAAACATGGAACTTGAAAAGCAAAAGGCAGAGTACGTTCAAGAGTACAGAAGTAGTGATCAAATACCAGAAAGAGCAACAAGATCAACTAAATACCAGAAAGAGCAACAAGATCAACTATGTCAAGTCCTTGTCTTTTAAACTTGGTGAGAATGGTTTGGAAGGTGTTGTTTGGTGCTGGGATATCGTTGTTTGAGCCACTTAAGCTTGCTCCTCTAGAATCCCTTCTACCTAGTGGGACCACCCAGCTAGGTCCACCCCTCTGCACATCAAAACAAAAGCCACTCAGCTTTTAGATTTTGGACATTTGGCTATATATGACATTGTCAAATTTCAAAAGGTCAATAAGTAGTGTAAGGCTTACGAGAACAGTGGAGTCTCTAGCAGCGAGAGCCAAGATATCAGCACAAGACACTGTATTGGGGCACTCCTTCTCTAGAGCAGACTTAATCTCGTCAACCACTTCGAATCCTCGAACCGAATTCCGATTTGGGTTGGACCTTTTCTCGTTTATTATCTGCCCATTGCTGTCCAACAATATTGACGCATCACAGCCCTGCAAAATATACAAGTGTTTGATTATATCACAGCATTACAATTCTTATTTCTACTACCTTTTAGTCCAGTCATATTTTAGAAGTAGTGGCAGCAGACCTTAACAAAACAGTCGTGAAAATGCAGCCTAAGCAAGGAAGCGGCCATACGGGCTTCGTTTGCTACAGCTTTGGCTACTATGGACTTCACAATTGCCTGAGCTTTGGGGCATGAGTGGTCGTAAAACTGCGGGTACAGATTACCACCTTGGTACTTATTACCACGCGAACAAAATGGAGTAAAAGCAAGGAGAGAAAGAGCTAAAAGGAAGCTCATAGATAGCTGAGCCATAATATTTGTGATCTTATAACTCTTTTTTATTTTTATTTTTTGAAAAGCTAAGATGAAGAGAAGATTTCAAGACTTCCTATGATGACTAATGTGTGAAACCTTAACGGGTATTTATAGGATAGAATTTGTAAAAGGAAGCTGAGAAGGACAAACTAAAAAAAAGTTGAAAGAAAGCTGGAGTTGTTAGCTAGCTAATTAGCTTTACTATAGTACATTCCTAGGAAGTACAGAAATTTTAAAGCAGGTTGGAGTTGGTGGCGATTTTCATGCTTAAGGCTTACTAGACCATAATGATGTCTAAATAATGAAGCAAAATTTTTACTCGATAGAACTGTAAGCTGATTATACTGAAACAAATAAGCTTTAAACAAAAGCATCCAATAATAGAACCTACTTACAAAATATCATTCTCGAATTACATTCTCATCAACAATTCTAACAATAAATTAAAATTTTACCTTTACTCTTTTTCCTTTTAGCCCCCAGCCAGAATATTTTTTTTGCTTATAAAAAAAGGGAAGAAAATTTATTTCACTTTTGCTATTCATAATAATAAAATGCCAATGCGCTAAAGATCC
The DNA here is from genome assembly GCA_002914805.1 of Parasponia andersonii. Classification (NCBI taxonomy): domain Eukaryota; kingdom Viridiplantae; phylum Streptophyta; class Magnoliopsida; order Rosales; family Cannabaceae; genus Trema; species Trema andersonii. Next base: position 913,924 of record JXTB01000044.1, read on the forward strand.
CATACGTCTTTGTAGGTATTTTATAGGGAATTTATAGGTTATATAGATTCTTTTAATAGTGTGCTTTAGAAAATAGACGTATACCTCTTTGTAAAATAAACCTTTTAATGATACTAATTGAGTATTTCAAGCATGATCGATTATGATTTATTTTTCAAAACACACTGCATATATTAGAAGGGTCTATTTCATTTAATTTTTTTCAAGTATATATTTTTCATTTTTTTTTTTAACATTTGCCCGTGAACTATGTTGAGCGTTTTAATATGCTCTTATACTATTAAAACTACTAAAATTGTCATTTAGTCATGCAAATAGAAGCAAAATGACAAGTGTTATGGTTTTAGAGTGTGACATGAAGACCAAGTGTTTGCTTAACGTTGTGATAATTTTAATGGTTCAGGAACAAAGTTTTCTAAAACACATCTACTATTCCCCCGCCGGGGTCGTTCCTAAAACCCTTTTTACCATATGCCGTTATACCTATGCATCCATTGTGTGCCGGGACACGATCGATAAAACTAGTGTTTTTCTAGAAGAGGCCAACAAAAAATATTAGGTTAATCTGGTAGATCCAATAAATACCCAAGAAAATCTAGGTGGTGCTGGAGACTATTCATTTCATTTGCAAGACATCTTAGACAAGCCTCGGACAAAGATTAAGTGAAAATAAATATAATATGCAGGTTTTGCGCCCCATATGATGGCGTTGCTTACATGGTCTTTTGACTCACGGTTAGTTAAATGCAGACAAGCCTAACAACAGAATTTACCACCTAAGTAACCTCAAGTGTCCTCTCCATGCAACGAACCAGAAATTTAAGTGTTACGCATGTTATAATATAATCTGATGAACCACCTATCTCTTTCTCTATCACTAACAAAAGCTTGTGATAAACGAGTCGGTTGATTTTTTTTAAGTGCTGTACTACAACTTCTCTTATGAGTTTGGATTACAGATAGAAAGCGTCCAACATTGTAGGTTGTAAAACAGAAGGTTCTCTAAAGTTGGATCCTTTCTCTTGATATAGATATATATTGATTTTGATGGCAAAGTCCATTAAAAAGGAGTGCAAATTATATGCGGGGTAATGTTTTAATTTCATTCAATTGTTTAATAAAATAAATTAGAGAATGCAAAAATTGCATGGTGTCACATAATAAACTTGGGAGAGAAAACAGTGAGAATATTATTTTTCCTAATATCATAAACGACGACAATTAGTACAGATAATGATTACTTTCTTCTTTTTTATTAAAATTGTCCTAATTCCTTGAGCGTTCCCAATACGATCCAATAGCATATAGGCAGTATTCAAGTATTCTGCTCGCGCGTAGCCTTGCCTTGCTTGACTCACCTAAATTCATACCCACAAATTTTTAGTCCATGGAAAAGGTTGTCGACTAATTTTCTGTCACGACTTAAATTCCGGACCAGTGCAGAAAGATAATTTCATAAGTGGAAATTCAAAAATTATTTAAGAAAAATTCATAAAATTATTTTAAAAGAAAATTCTTACAGTTTTGTGATCACCATTAGACTTAGATTGTTAAATAAAATTTATTTAAAATAAACCAAGCATCATTATCAGTAGTTTCACAATCAAACACATTAGTTATACAGACAGAGTCCTGTAACAGGCACATTAATATTTAATATATGCCAAGATAAATAACAACGTTATTTACATAGTTACCAATTTCCGGTATGGTAACCAACTCCTCAATCCTCTGCTCCCGAGTTTCCAAAATTACACCGAGCACTACCTGAGAGAGGAAATATAAGGGATGAGCATTCAAATGCTCAGTAGGAATTTAATTACCTTTTTAATTGATGCAATTTCTCAAATCTGTATGGTTAGTTCCTTTAAATCCATATATAAATCAAATTTATAAATCAATTGGTATCCTGAATAGTCGTATATTCAAAACCAAAATTAAAATCACATCATTGTACATATCATACATCAACAAGGATATAAGTGAGCTCTCATCCTTCTATCACGTCCCTGTAATACCTCTATAGCAGGGGTACCTAGCATCTTGACACTGCCCGTAGGCGTATCAGATAAAAACCTGCGCAATGGCCTAGGTCTTTTACCTAGCACTGCAGCAACTCCCCAGCGACCTAAAAATACCGCGATGCTATAATAGAACTCAAGTGTATGATCCTATAGTATGTACAACGTATCACAGTTCACGGCTACCATGCATCTAATAATCAAATCATGTTTTAAAAATCTAACTTGGCATTATTTTAGGATTTATTGTAAAATGGGTAGCATACCGCTGTTTTACCCCAAAACTAGTATGTAAAAATGTATAAAATAATTTACGCAATCCAATCTCAGTATAACTCAACAATTAGCAATACTTTCTTTAACCATCGTAAAATCACGATTTTTCATAAATAAATTTTAATACAAATAAAATTCAAAACAAATATAAAAATTAGGTAATCGAATCCCTACCTTGATATGGTAGTAATACCAGGTCAATGACGCTCGAAAAATTCCCGGCTAGTCACTCAGGTGCTTAAACGACAATTTCTAGTTCCTAGTAAGTCCACTAGAAAAAGTGATTTTTCCACCAAAGCTTCAAATATAGAAATGGAGGTCACCACTGAATTCAGAGCATCCAAAATTACTAGGTCAAATATATACTTTATCAAAATCGGATCCCGGTACGGGACCGGCCCATGGAACGCAAAACGGTGCAATTTGTGCCACAAAATTTCAATTTTCGTTCCATAACGAAATGTAATGATATTTTATATCAAAATTCATGTCTTGACCTCACTGCATCCAAATTCGAAATCAGAACTTAGTTTCGAGGTCCCTAGCATTAATTAAGTCCAAAAATCCAAGAATTACATAAATACCACCTTTTGAAAATAATGTCCTTTTTTTTCTAACTACTATTTACTGCACTTACCGTTACCATTTTTACTTTTACCAACTGTAATTATTCATAATTTTTAACTCTCTTTCACCCCAGGTATTTACTTCGAGTAAATAAATCATTTAATCAAAATAATTACGTGAATATCACTTTTACATAGTTGGTAAAAACGGTAAAAATGGTAAAAACTTACTGGAGATGAATTTTAACGTGAAACTACTTGGAGTTGATCGGTGACGGCGAGATTGGAGCTTCACTTGCTGGAGGTGTAAAAAACGGAGGTCGGATGGCGCTCCGGTGACCAGAAAACCTCGCCGGAGGCGGAATCTTTGCAGGGCCGCTACAGCTTCGTCTGACGTCGAAACGAGGTGAGACTAGTGGCGTTGGATTCGTCTTTGAAAGCCCTTCGACATGGGCTACCGCGTCGGCCTAGGTGGATAGCGGTGCGGCGGCTGTAGGCAGCGGCAAATTCAGCATTTTCTCTCTCTGAAGCCCCTATTTGCTGGAAATTTGAACTTCTGAGGGGTTTTTAAGAAAAAATTGGACACTGTTATAAAATATTATAATATTTCAGATTTTTTATTATCTTAATCAAAAATTCAATATTTACAATTTTGCCATTACTCTTAAAATGTCTGTCTAATTTGTCCTCGTGACTTTACAGATTTTACATTTTTAATATGCATTTTGTAACCAATCTTTTTAGCTTGTTCTATCTGGGTACAAAGGTTGACCCAATTGAAATATTTCCATTAAATACAAGACGTACATAACTAACTTACATGATCCCCATTAATTGTAAATTTGCAAAATAGTACCCGTTTCGTTGCCAAGGTTTGGTAACCTACTTTATAGCTGTCCTATCCAAAAACCTGATTAGTTGGCATTTAGTTTTTAGTATTTACAAAAAAAAAAAATGGAAAAAAAAAGAGACGATGTTATGAAGTGAGCTTATATTGAGACTTTTGCTGGAGCTTTGCATTTTTTTTTCTTTTTTCGCGACCTTAAGCTTTAATTTAGTGCTCCTTCGATTAGGAGAAAAGACAGTACAAGTGGTACATGCAAGTAGTACAAACTTCATCTTTCATCAAAAAGAAAGGTACAAAGTTTGACTAGTGGGCTTTAGGTGCGTTAATAAGGCGATAATTTTCTTTTTTTAATCAAACTAAAATTTCATTATCAAATGCGAAATTCAGTACAATAGTACAATATCTCAATCAATATAATAAATATTCCATTACAAATAATCTCTTACAATAAATAAATAATTGACAACGATTGTATTCGACCGAAGATTAAGAAGAAAACACAAAATTAATATGAGGAATAACTGGAGCTTTACGCGAGATATCTCTTGATTCTTCAAAATCATTATTTTCCATTAAAATTAATTCTTCCGACCAATACTATGATGGATCTTTTGTGAAAATCGATCTTGAACTCATATAATCTATTAGAGTTGGTTCTTTCTAAAGTTTTCCTTATGTTAGGCGAACTGATAAAGGTCCCTTTTTTATTTAAATTATTCCTTGTAATGAAATATATAAATAAAAATCTATTTTTCGTTCTTTATAGTTTTGTCTCTGATAATGTTAAGGACGAATCACAAATTTCTCCCTTATAGTTTCAAAAAATTCAAATACAAGCCTATATTTTTTAATATTACATTTTCATCCCTAGAACACGTAATTTTGAATTTGGAAAAGTTTTTATTGACCAAAATACATCTTTTCTCAAATATATTGAAACAAAAATTATTTCCAAATAACTTCTAAATTAATATAATCAGTTGTGTTTTTTTAATATTGGAGTATTTGATAGGAAAAAAAATCAATTGATCTACAAACTGCTTCAAAATACTTTTCGATCGTTTTAAAGCATGCTACATAAGAATGAAATTTTCATCGATTAAGACTTTTGCACAAACAGGATGAATTTAAAATTTTATGTCAAATCTCAAACGGTTAATTGTAGATTCTAAGAATGCAGAATTAACTTTTTAAGAAATGAAAATCTACATGTGATATATTCATTAAGCAGCCCTTGTCACAATCTAAGGTCGGGGTCGGTGACAGAATGAGTATTTCATAAAATAGAAATACCGAAAAATATTTTTATTTTTTTAAAAAAATTGAGTCAATTAATTCAAAAATTTACCCCGGGAACTATAACATTTCAAAACTGGCATTCACAAAATTTTTAATTGAAAATAAAACTCCACAATTATGCGTTACTCATTGAACATAGACCGTAATTAAAACAATTGTTTAATAATCATGCATCTCAAATCATCTCACACTCAAGTACAGACATAAGTAATACAAACCATGTCCAAATCTCATATTCTAGTTTATAAAGTTTAATGAAAACCAAATTTCTACTCAAATTTAAATATGTCACAAGTCTCGTAGGAATTTACCAAAATATAAATAAACTAGTTATTCTGGCCCAAATCATATTGAGTGCCATCTGAGAGGAAGAAGGGGTGAGCTTGTGCCCAGTAGGGAATCGATTTCAAGATTTTATATATATAAGAAATATACTCATGTTGAAAGTCCTAAATAGTTAGTAGTCCACTCAAACAGTTCACAAAACCCAAGTGGAAATCATAGTCCAATAGTTCAAACATTCCAAACTATTATAAAATATCCATAAAAACTAGTACATATCTATTCAAGTAAACATATAATCATATATGCAATCATGATGTCCTAATGGATCACTCGTAAGTCCGTGTTACCTAAAGAGGTGCCGTAAGTTCGATCATCCGATGTGGGGCATCGTAAGTCCGATCACCCAATATGGGACATTGTAAATCCGATCACCCAATATAGGGCATTGTAAATGTGTGAATATATGCAAATGTTATATGAATAACAGAATAAGGATATACACCATTTCCACAAAATCTCAAAATAACCCATGCAGCGTTCTTTAATCAAACAACATTTAGTCCTCAAATCGTATTAGATTTTCTAAGAATTTTGACATTAAAACAGCCATTTTTGATCAAAACCCAAAAATCAAATTTCCTGCAGAAAATAATTTCAAACAGTATATATATGAGACGCCAACCAGTGTGACATACCACCTAAGCAGTTTATATCTCAAATCAGATCAAAACAGATATAAACTTAATTTTTATAAATCATTTCACGAAATTCCATATTTATAAAAAATATGTGAAAATCAAAATTAAAACAATTTGAAGATCAAGTAATCGAATTCCTACCTCAATCGAGCGTCTAATTAGCGTTACAAGGCTATGGAGAAAGTTTGGCATCGTTTGGGTGTCGTTTGGAAGAACGGATGTTGTTTTCGAACCTTTGATTCCTTGGTTTGAAAACTTAATTTTCAAATGGAGCTTTAAATCATAAAATAGACTTCACCACTGAATTTAGAGCATCTAAAAACCTTAGGTTAGACATATAGTTTGTCAAATTTGGATGCGGGCATGCAAATCGAGGCAAATCTGAGCCGTCCGATTTAGTTTTTCGAGCCCGTTTCAGAAAATAGTCAATATATATCTCACTTTTCACCATTTTCAACATAGATTCCAAAAATGATATTGGTTTTAAAATCTAACAGTCCAATCGAAAAGTCAATTCCAAAACTATTTACACATAAAANCATTTTTCGCCGTTTTCCGGCAATCGCGGGCTCTGATGCGGCTGGTTCTGGCAGCGGAAGCTTCGTCTGACAGGGGGATGTCGGCGCCGATCAGTGGCACGGGGCAACGAAGGTAGAAGGTAGCTCAATTAAGCTTCGCCGGATTTTGGGTTTTGGGTTTTTGCTCTAGGGACTAAATCGAAAAAGATAGAGAAAATACAGGGATTTATGGGTAATTTTTGAACTGTAGCACCACGTATCAACTTCTGGTTAATTGGGCACTATTTTGGTTATTTACATTTTGATCCAATTTCCTGAAAATCTTCTTAAAAACACTCTTGAATAATTATACTTTAACCCCAATTTTCAAACTTTCTTCACACTTTTGTCTAAACGAATCTAGACTCAATTCTGTTCAGATTCATCCAATTTTTTTTTGAAAAAAATTTTGGTTCAAAAGACCAAAATACCCTTTTTTTAAAATAAGGGGTTTTATATCCTTCCCTCCTTAAAAGAATTTCGTCCCGAACTTCAAGTACAAGGCATAAACTTAAAGTACAATCTCGAGCTGAAAATTAAATAAGTGAGGGTATTTTTCATACATCTCTGTTTCGAGTTCCCAAGTGGCTTCTTCTTCCTTGTGGTGATTTTAAAGAACTTTGACAAGTAGAATTTCTCTATTACGAAGCACTTTGAGTTCTCTTCCCATTATTTGTTCTGGTTGCTCTTCATAAGTAACATCCTCTTGAATTGGTATCTCCACGTATTGAATTACATGGGATAGGTCAAGAACATATTTCCTTAGCATTGAAACATGAAAGACATTATGCCCATGGCCTAATTGTGGTGGTAAGTCCAATTGATATGCTACTGGCCCAATTCTTACAGTAATCATAAATGACCCAAAATATCTTGGAGCTAACTTTTCTTTAACTCCAAATCTAGTAACTCCGCTTCTTGGTGTGACCTTTAGAAACACACTTGGTCACCAACGTCAAACTCTACTTCTCGTCTCAAGGGACCTGCATAACTCTTTCGACTACTTTGAACAACCTTAAGTCTCTCTTATCATGTTGATCTTTTCAGTAGTCTCTTGTATCAATTCTGGCCTAAGAGTAACTCGCTCCTCTGCGTTAGCCCAACATAAAGGCGACCTACATGGTCTACCATATAATACCTCATATGGAGCTATACCCAAACTAGTTTGATAGTTGTTGTTGTATGCAAACTCCACTAACGATAAATGATCATCCCAGTTTCCACCAAAGTCTAGTATACATGAGCGAAAAATATCCTCTAGAATCTGAATTGTTCTTTCAGATTGGTCATCTATCTATGGGTGATGAGCTGTACTAAGATTTATTTTTGTTGCCAAAGCTTTTTGTAAAACTCTCCAGAACTTGGATGTAAATCTTGGATCTCTATCAAAACTATACTGGAAAGCACTCCATGTAAATGAACAGTGTGATCTATATAAAGACGACTAAGTCTGTTGAGAGAAAAGTCAATTCGAATCAGCATAAAATGAGCAGTTTTAGTCATTCGATCAACAATTATCCAAATTGTATCATTTTTCCTTTGAGTCCTCGGCAATCCCATTATAAAATCCATAGTAATCTTATCCCATTTCCATTCTGGGATAGGCAATGGCTGAAGTAATCTAGTTGATCTTTGATGTTCTACTTTCACTTGCTGATAGGTTATACACTTAGCCATAAAAGTAGCTATGTCTCCTTTCATGCCTTTCCACCAATGCTACCTCTTTAAGTCATGATATATCTTAGTACTACCAGGATGTACTACAAACTTAGATTTGTGAGCTCCAGTCAAGATACTCGAAGGTGTGGATCATTAGCTACAGCTAACTTTCCATTGAAGAGTATAAATCCTTCTCTATTAGTACTCCAACTATCTAGTTGTTCACTATTTTGGAGTTGGTTCTAGATTTTCCTTAATTCTTAATCTTACCATTGACTCTGTTGAGCTATCTGAAGAAGTGAAGGAGTAGCCATTACATTGCTAACACAAGCAATATTGTTTTTCTCAAAATACTCCAAATTATAATCACCAATAGCGACTAAATTTTTCCACTCTTCAAGTATCAAATAAGTAAGTATACCATGAGATTTATGGCTAAAGTCATCTGCTATCACATTTGCCTTTCTAGGATAATACTGAAGATTGAAATCATAATCCTCTATATACTCAATCCATCTCCTTTGTCTCAAATTCAAGTTTCGTTGACTAAAGAGATATTTCAAACTCTTGTGATCAGAGTAAATATCAAACTTAGCACCATACAAATAACATCTCCAGATCTTGAGAGCAAATATCACAGCCGCTAATTCTAGATCATGATCAAGATAGTTCTTTTCATAAAGTTTCAACTGACGAGAAGCATAAGCTATAACTCGGTCATTTTTCATTAAAATACATCCCAATCTCGAACCAGAAATGTCTGTGTACACCACATATGGTTTACTACTGTCAGGGACAATTAGAATAGGTACAGTTGTCAGTTTTTCTTTCAGTTTCATGAATGATGTCTCACACTCATCATTCCAAGTAAACTTGACATCTTTCTTCGTTAACTTGATTAAAGGCAATGCAATACTCGAGAAATTTTCCACAAGACGACGATAATAACCAGCTAAACTAAGGAAATTCTGCACCTCAGTAACATTTCTCGATCTTTCCCATCCTAGAATAGACTTTATCTTAAACGGGTCAACTGAGAGACCATTTTGAGAAATTACATGGCCTAAGAATTTAATTTTTGTTATCCAGAAATCATATTTCGATCTCTTGGCATATAACTGATGATCTCTCAAAGTCTAAAGCACGATCCTTAAATGTATAGCATGTTCTTCCCGAGCTTTAGAATAAATCAAAATGTCGTCAATAAACACAACCACAAATTTGTCCAAATAAGGCCTAAAGATTCTACTTATAGGGTCCATGAACGCTGCAGGTATATTCTCAATCTGAAAGGCATAACCAAAAACTCAAAATGACCATATCAAGTCATGAATACAGTTTTTGGTATGTCTTCTTCACGAATCATCAGTTGGTGGTATCTAGATCTCAAATTTATCTTTGAAAAGAATTTAAATCCACCGAGTTGGTCAAATAACTCGTCAATCCTTGGCAAAGGATATTTGTTCTTTATCTTAAGCTGGTTTAGCTTACTGTAGTCCACACAAAGTCTGAGTGCACCATCAGCTTTCTTGGCAAAGAGAACTGAAGTACCCCAAGGTGAGGTACTACTCCTGATGAACCCTTTTGATAATAGGTCATCTAGTTGTTCCCTTAATTCAGTCATCTCTACAGCATTCGATAAGCGAGAATAAAAATTAGTTGAGCTCTAGAAACTAAGTCGATATAGAATTCAATCTCTTTATCAGGTGATAATCTAGATAAATCCTCTAGAAAGACATCAGGAAATTCACTAACTATTGATATCTATGGATATTTATCTACAGTTCCTATCTCTCTATCAATGGTAAATAGGCTTCCATAAATAGGCTTCCATAATATTCCAATTTCTTTCTCCCACCAATATATACTCTCAGAAGAGGACTGAGGCTTATTGGATTCAAACCAGCTTGATACACAACTGAATACCCATCTTCAGTATGAAGAGTCACTTTTATTCTATGACAATCTACTATAGCTCTATATTTGGACAACCAGTCCATACTAAGAATCACTTCAAATTGGTCCATAGGTATCACAATCAAATTAATTAATAATTCACATCTATCAATGATGATAGAATAAGAGTTGCATATAGTAGATACACTATAGACATTTCCAAAGGAGTATCAAGATTCAAAGCAGGATCAAAAGTTTTGGATTTTAAACCCAACATATTAGCAAACAATACAGATATAAAAGAATGCGATGCACTGGTATCAAATAACACATGAGCCTAAGAGTGATAAAGTAAAATTATACCGTCAACTACTCTAGGTCCAGGCTGATCATATCCCTCTGTCCTGGTGACTACATAGGTTTAAGCTTTTCCCTTTCCTTTATTTCCTCCGTCTCTGCCCGGATGACTACTGCTAGATCCAAGAGTACTACTGTAAGACTGTCCATAACCTCCTTATGTTCCAGATGCTTGAGGGGTCTGGTGTCCTCTGGTGAAGGTAGAACCCTGAGGACGATACTGATGCTAAACAGGAGAGTTAATAGTCAGAGCTGAGCTCTGGAAATGAGCAAGCCTAGTTTGCTGACTAGGGATGGGTATTGAAGTTGCTTGACTCCCTTGTGGTCCTCTGGTAGCTAGTGAAGGAGTCTGTAAAAGCTGGGGATAATTTCTTCTAAAATGGTTCTATTGACCACAGTAGTGGCAGGAATACGGAGTAAAATGTCCACTTCCTGTTGAAACAAAATTGCCACTGCGTCCACTACTCTATGAACCCTGTCCTTGGGATCGACCCTTTTTCATTTTCCAGTCAGTACCTTTTCCTTTATATCCACCGGTAGTTCCTCTATCACTGATCAGCATAGCTTCAATTCTCTGAGTTGTACCATAAGCCTTAATAAGGGTAGTAATTAGAAATGGCTTAAGTCTAGTGCGAATCTCTGGCCTTAAGTTGGTTCTAAAATGAACTACTTGAAGTCTTGAATAGTTTCCCGGTGTATGGGCATACTGGGAGAGTTCCACAAACCTCGCATAGTATTCATCAACAGTCATACTACCTTGGCGCAAGATATTGTACTGTTTCAGCATCTCATTAACATGGTCGTCATTGGCATACTGTCCTTTGAACAGTTCATCAAACTATTCCCAACTCATAGTGGTGGTATCATAAGTCAACTTAATAGCGTTTCACTAATGATCAGCAGCATCATGAAGCAAGTACATTGCAAAGCTCACTCTAAATTCTGCTAGTACTGCCAAAGTATCAAATTTCTTCTGAACTTCCCTAAGCCATCTCAGTGCAGTTGCGGGATCATGTTCGCCATAAAAGTTTGGTGGGTTTAGCTTAGTAAAATCCCTGAAGCTTTTAGATCAATCATTTTTAACAGTCGGCCTTGTCATAAGACTAAGTATCCTCTACATAGCTTGTTGAAGAGCATCAACAATATTAAAAGCAGGAGTGTCTTGTTGTGGAGGAGCATCTTGTTCTCTCTCAGGTTGAGGCACTCTTCTTCTTAGAGGCATTTTCTTGATTTGTATTTCAATATATCCAACACATTAGTAAGACGATGATTTTGCATAACTTATGTAAAAGAAATGTCCAATCTAGTTTAATGAGTGACACACTCCGAGTATTTTAAATTAAAACCGTGCTCTGATACCAAATTTTCTATCACAACCCAAGGCCAGAGTCAGTGACAGAATGGGTATTTCATAAAATAGAATTACCGAAAAATATTTTTATTTTATTTTTTAAATTGAATCAATTAATTCAAAAATTTGCCCCGGAGACTCTAACCTTCAAAACTGGCCTTCACAAAATTTTTAATTGAAAATAAAACCCGATAGTTATGCGTCATTCATTAAGCATAGACCATAATTAAAATAATTGTTTAATAGTCATGCGTCTCAAATCATCTCACACTCAAGTACAAACATAAGTAATACAAACCGTGTCCAAATCTCATATTCTAGTTTATAATGTTTAATGAAAACCAAATTCCTACTCAAATTTAAATATTTTACAAGTCTCGTAGGGATTTACCAAAATATAAATGGAGCTTCAAATCATGAAACAGAGTTCACCACTGAATTCAGAGTACCTAAAAACCCTAGGTTAGACATATAATTTGTCAAATTTAGATATGGACACGTAAATCGAGGCAAATCTGAGCCGCCCGATTTTGTTTTTCGGGCCCGTTTCAGAACATAGCCAATATATATCTCATTTTTTTTTACCATTTTCAACGTAGATTCTAAAAATGATATTGGCTTTAAAATCTAACGGTTCGATCGAAAAGTCAATTCCAAAACTATTCACACATAAATCTGTCCAACGAAATTAAACTCAAACGGAGCAAAATTGAGATACGAGGTACCTACCACCAATTTGCTCGTGAGGAGACGAGTCCACGGTGATTGGTTTTGCGGCAAACGGTGGTCGGAATCGGCTCCGGCGAGCAAAACAAGCTATGGCATTTTTCACTGTTTTCCGACGATCGCGGGCTCTGATGCGGCTGGTTCTGGCGGTGGAAGCTTCATCCGGCAAAGGGACATCGACGCCGGTCGATGGCGCGAGGCAACGGAGGCTAGAGGTAGCTCAACAGAGCTTCGCCAGATTTCGGGTTTTGGGTTTTTGCTCCGGGGACTAAATCGAGAAAGAAAGAGAAAATACAGGGATTTATGGGTAATTTTCGAACTGTAGCGCCACATGTCAACTTCTGGTTAATTGAGCACTATTTTGGTTATTTACATTTTGATCTAGTTTCTTGAAAATTTTCTCAAAAACACCCTTGAATAATTACACTTTAACCCTAATTTTTAATCTTTCTTCATACTTTTGTCCAAACGAATCTAGACCCAAATCTGTCTAGATTCATCTAATTTTTTTTTTTTTGAAAAAAATTTGGGTCAAAAGACTACAATACTCTTTCTCAAAGTAAAGGGTTTTACAGCCATAATGTTAATTTGTTTTATATATTTTGTTTTTCTAGTAATTAATAAGTTATTCGGACAATCAATATTGCTATTTAACTATTAAAAACTATTTACAAGCGTATACTATGTGCATCTTCAAATTGATATACTGAGTGTAAATATTGATATGTTGGCCATTTAGCTATAAAAGAATGAAAAAAACTTACTAAAGTGGCGTGTAGAAAAGGAATACATTTAGCTCTCAAAGAAAATGACCGTTGGAGATTTGAAATTCCGTTGCCGATTGTAGAAGTGAGAGTGGTACCAAACAAACCTGCTCTTCCACAGTGCCGCGCTGGAAGAGAGTTTGACACCAGCACTTAGACCATGGGGCTTATTAATCCTCTGACCTCTCCCTCCATTTTTTGTGACTTGGGATTTAGGCCCAGGTTAAAAGGTCTAAGCCGAACAGCTGAACTGGGCTTTTAGTTCAATGGTTAAATTAGGAGAGTACAACATAAACATGGGTTTCTAACACTTCTACCTATAAAAACAAAATGAATTACAAAAATACGGTAGTTAGATTTTTTTCCAATTTCTGTACTGCTTTTTTTAAAAAAAATACAACTTTTAAAATTTGTTTAGAAATTACTATTTTTAAAATAATTATTAGTTACAAGTGTCTGAAAACTAGTTACCAGCTATATGTTATAAATACTTTTGATTACTAATTATCAGTAATCGAAAACTAATTACTGGTTACTAATTACTATTTTACAAAATAATATTTTTCTGAAAACTTTTTTAAAAGTGATATTTTTCTAAAAAAGGAAATATGATCCAGATTTAAAAAAAAAAAAAAACTGAGCACACCGTATTTTTCCAATTCTTTTCTAAAGATACCGTACAAGACTTAAATTTCACCATAAACATTAAAGATGAGAAATTAGGGCGGGGTGTTCGTTTTACTTCGTTCTAGTAAATTGCTTTTTTTTTTTTTTTCTTTTTATAGTCAAGTATATCATTTTCACACTTGATATATCAACTAATATACTAACTATGAGAAATTATCATTTTTATACCCTGTATTTTGACACTTTGTTTAGTTTATACCTTCTATTTTGGTTATTATCAATACTGACCCTTAGATTTCATATTTGTTACAAATTTATATCCTATCACTAATTTAGAATAGTTAATTTACCAAGATAATTTAATAAACTTATTCTCGGATTAGTTTTTATATGGTTTATTTTCAATTTTTTGAACAGCAATTTGGTCAATTAACTGCTCTAAATTGGTGTTAGGGTATAAATTTGTGATAGATTTCAAATCTAAGGATCAATGTTGATAATAACCAAAACAGAAGATATAATTTGAACAAAGTATCAAAATACAGGGTATAAAAATGATAATATCCCAATACACTAATTAAGTAGAGAGTATATAAGTTTTTATACCGGATAGATTAGATTTCACTTATATATTCGTTGATATACCGGTGATTTTTTTGACAGTGTTTAAATAAAGGTCTGTTCTGATGAGGCCCAAAATTTAATTCTTTTTCTAAAAGACCCAAAAAAAGACTGAAAATTGAAAACTATGGATTTCTTTTCTTTTATTTTTCTAAGAAAATTTTTCTAGTCAACAATTAGTATGACTCAGTGACTCACTCTGTAAGTAGGTGACTTTGTCACTTGGTCAGCTTATTAGTGACTAATAAAAATCACATAGGTAGTATGAGTGTGACAACTGAAGGCTTGTTTGAGATTACTTTTTTGGGTTACTTTTAGTTTTTTAAAGCGATTATAGAATGATACGGGAGAGAGAGACGAATATTGATAAATTTTTACTTTGGTCAGCATATTTTTAAAAATATCCTGCTTAACTACTTTTTAAACAGAATTTTGAAGCATAATAAGGCCCTATTTGGATTAATTATAGAAGTTGTTTTTAGCTTTTAAAAGCAATTGGAGAAAAAGGGAGAGCAAATTGGTAAATTTCTTATTTTGGTCCGCATATTTTAAACGTTATCATATAATTGCTATTTTAAGCAGAATTTAAGAAGTATATTCAAAATTGCTTTTACAAAATCGAAACTGTTGTCAAAATATAGATTTACTAAAAAAATATTATTCTATAGCATACTTAATCTATAATTTACCAAACAATTGGATGCTATTTTTAAATAGTACATCAATTTTGTAAATAAATATATCAAATGCCTAATTTTGTTTTTCTTAAAGTAAAGTTACATCACAATTACAACACACTACAGCAATACCAAACTAGCCCTAATAATTATTTCATAAAATTGATTCTGTTTCTATAATATAAATTTACTATCATATTATTGTAAAGCACACACAATCTATAACATATCTAATACTTTATATTACTTTTAAACAACATGAGTATTTTTCATAGTTGTTTCTTACTCACAATGGACTAGATCACAACCAAGCATAACAAACTAGCCCTACATATGGTAATAATTAAGAAATAATAATTAAATTCCGGAATTTTCAATTAATTACTTGAATAACCTATGAGATATAGTTTTTTGAATTATTTTAAATTGGGCTTAGTCCTAATTGATACATTTTTTGCCCTAGACAAACATAACAACTCAAGAGTATTAATGTTACATTTTCCAGTAGCCTAGTTAACAGTTAGGTATAATTCTCATATCATATATGTAAAATATATGCATTTTTTCATAAAAAAAATATATGCACATTTTTGAATTATGCAACCAAATTAAGAACTTTTATAAAATGTGCGTAACGGTGCTTATTATATTGGTAGCATATACATAGAAATTTTCTGATATCAAGTATTAGCATATACATAGACATTATCTGATATCTTGTAAAATACTTGCCACCAATCTCATTTTTGTTACATTTAGAATATTATTTTTTTAAAAATTCAATTAACGTTATTATTTATCATGTAAAAATATTTTTTTATATAGTCAATATTTAATCAATTTTCAATGAATTTAGTATAATAATATAGAGTTTGTAATAATCAAATCAATGGAATGACACGTAATATTTTTATAGAAAAAATGTGAAACCTTTATTAGCATATTTCTATACATGAATGCTATAAAACAAGAAGAATTTGAATTATACCGATCCTTATTATTTAGAGTATTTATAATAACTGTTCTTTTTGTTTTATTTGGATCAATTTAAAAAATGGCCATTTTTTACAACTATTTAAAAAATGACACTATTTTATACTTTTATTTTGATAAATATCCATTTTTTAGCTGATCTATTTTTAAAAAATAAATCAATATATTTTGATCAATTAAATATTAAAAACAGCAAATTTTTTAAATAAGTTTCAAAATTCGATTATTGTATAACAATATTTGAAAAACAATTATTTTTCAAATAATGATCCAAAATTCGGTTATTTGACTTAAAAGCCATATTATTTAACTATTTAATTCAACTCTCCAATTTTACTACATTGATTTGGATATTCTTTAATTCATGTTTTGTTAATATTCGGAATACTTACTGAACTTGGCAAGAGAGGGAAAAAAAATAAATTTTGCTATCTTTCTTTTTAAAAAAGTGAGACTTAATTAATGACCCACACTTATTATAAATTAAAGGAAAATATTTTATATTATTCAATCCTCATCTACTCTATTAAGGGTAATAAGTATAAAAACCTGGATTTTAGAAGAATAATTTGGACATTTTATCAATTTTTCGGATATAATATTGGGGGGATTAATTTGTAAAAGTTTTATGCAGAAGGACTAAATTATAATTTTTGGAGGATAGGATTGATAGAGATTTGGGAACCGGAAACTATAGTGCAATTTTTTGAAAAATTGCACAGTCCCGTATATTCCCACTCACGTGGGTCCTTTTTTTTTTTTTTTTCTCTCTCTCTCTCTCTCTCTCTCTCTCCTTCTGACCTCTCTCTCTTTTGCCTTCTACTCGCTCTCGGCTGGCTACCGAAGGAAGCGCTGCCACTGCTTCTCGCCATCGCCCAGCCATGGGAATCACTGGCGGACCTCGCCAGCACTGCGCCGAGCTCGCCGCCGATCTCCAGGAGCCGCCGGAGAGGCTGCTGTTGCCAGAGAAGACAAAGTAGAGCATTTCGGATTTTTAGCCGCCGGCGACGATTTCGACCTCCATTCGACCTCAAACTAGACTCGTTGGATTCATCTCGTCGTAAGGATTGTCAAGGTATATATATCTTAACCCCATAATACCCGAATCAAAAGTTATCATTTTTGGAATATTTTGAGTTTAAGTTTGACTTTTTGATCCGGCCATTGGATTGTGTTTTTGTTGTTATGTTTGGACTGTTCTTGGAAAATGGGAAAGTTTGATATATATACATTGCCTATGTTTGGTGACCGGCATGGAACTCGAGATCGGACGGTCGAGATTTGTCTCGTTTTGCATGCCACCAGCCTGGTGTGAGTCAGGACCCGAATTGGACAAGTTATGTATCTAACCTAGCTATTTTTAGTACTAGGAATTCAGTAAAGAGGTCCATTTGTGGATGAAGCTCCGTTGAGAAGTTGGTTTTTTGCAAGAGGACGATCGAGGGCTTGGAATTGGTTCTCGACCCTCCGGACGATCGTCAACGATATCTTGAGGATTCAATAGCGTGGTATCGCTATTCGAGCGAGGTAAAGACTTAATTACCCTTGTTTTATATCGTTTTCGAATAAAACTTATTTTCTGCAATATATGAGAACAAATGTGATTTTTGGTTTTCTTGAACATCTGAAATGGGAATTGATTATATGATGTATAAATATTGTATTGTTCTGGGAATTTTCTAAGTGCAGGTTATTTTGGGTATATTAAAAATAGAGCTGTTATGCTGCCCGTTTTCCTATAAAACTTAGTATGCTGATTTTATTGAAAAAACCCGAGCATGATTATTTTCACACTTCAATTCTATATTGCACGTGTCATAGGATCATACATGAGCACTGTGTTAGCATCGTGGGTTTATAGTGTGGCGCTTTGTGCCCCACCATCGGTGTAGAGTCCGTAAACCTGTGCAGAGTTCTGTTACTTCTAATTACCTCCCCATTTGGCAGGCGTAGGTAATTCAGTTGCCCTTCTCGGTTTGGTAGGCGACACATGGCTGTCCCCTCCGGGTATTGGCTTAGGTGTCAGGCAGGCTGTTAGGCATACTTAGTACCATCATCCTGGGTTTCTACAGATGAGAAGATGAGAGCTCATGGGTATAGGTTAGTTCGTGTCATGTGCATATGAATTGAATGGTTTTGATTATACTACTTTATATATATATATATATAGATTTCCAGTTTGGATTATATATTTATGTATGTTTTAGACTAAACTAACCATGCAGGAATTCTCCATCACTAAAATGTTTTCAACCGGGTAATTATTTTTCCTACTGGGCATTTTATGTTCACCCCCTCCCTACCTTCTTTCTCAGGTGGTGTCCAGTGTGACCTTAGTGATCAAGAGGAGTAAGAGGTCATCTTGACTGTAGTTCATTATCTTGGTAATGCTTGAAGCTTATCGTCATGGTGTTTGGATGGTTTGGGTTTTGTATTAGCATTGAACCAAGATTACTACTCTCTATTTTGTCTGAGAACTTATGTATGCCATTCTGGGATTTAAGTTTCGTTGTGGATGATGATGATGCTTGGGTTTATATTTGATTTCGCATTTTTAAATAATTATTCGATCTATGTTTAATGATGTATATGAACGATGGGAGTGGTTCACAAGATGAAATTCTAATTATTTATTTAAATGGACCATTTTATAAAAACTAGAACTTTTGACACTTTTCAAATAAATCAAGGAATTTCCCATCTTTATGAAATTTCCCTTCTACCACTGGCCCGGGTTTTGGATCGTGACAGAAATTTTTAGTATCAGAGCTTTGAGTTTAACAGCTCAGACATATGACCATTAAACTAGATTGAAGTTGATTTTATGACAAGCAAAAATCATTATTGCATTAACAGTTTGACATATTGTTTCGGACTTTTAAGGATGCCTCCTAGAAGAGTTCCGAGGCACCAGCTGGGTGCCGAACCTCCTCGTCTGGATTTCACTTATCTGATCGAGGCAATGCAGTAGGCATTCGTCCAGATGAGCAATCTAGACTATCAGCTTCCAGCTCCGAGGAAATATTAGTTAGATCAGGCTGATCATCTCCAACGGTTCATGCGTCTCCAGCCAAGGCAGTTTGATGGTAGGCCAGGAGCTATCATAGCAATTGCTTGGTTGTGTGAGATGGAGAGACACTTTCGGGCTCTTAGTACTCCAGTTGAGTTTTGGGCAGTGTTTTTTGTTACCTGTTTGACAGAGAGTGCCATTTATTAGTGGGAAACAGTGGAACGGATGCAAGATATAGCGTGCTTGACTTTGGAAGACTTTGAGCGGATTTTCAAGGCCTAGTATGCTAATGAGGATCAACAAGATGAAGTTGTGAACCGATTTGAGACTTTGATTCAAGGTAACAGAACGGTGAATGAGTACCTAATAGAGTTCACTGAGTTGGTAAGTATTGCTCTTGGATCAGGTACGAGTAAGAAGTACTGAGTTATCAAGTTTAGGAGTCGTCTGAATTGGAACATTTTCAATAGGATTGGTACTCAAACCTTCCGTACTCTTCTTGAGATTGCAGTAGTTACCCAGCAGGCAGAGGCCATCGAAGAAAGATTAGATTCTAGGAGGAACCAGCGGAGAAGTAATAATAAGAAAGCCACCAGAAGGAACCAGGGGCAGTGGTCAGCCTAGGATACTCCGAGCAGTGGGAGCTCAAACAGCAGTGGTTCTTCAGGAGATGGCAGAGGCAGTCCATATGGAGGATGTTTTGTTTGTGGCCAACAGNACGGTATGATCCTTCTTTCACACTCTTGGGCACATGTTTTGTTTGATACTGGTGCATCCCATTCATTCATATCCTTATTGTTTGCTCAACTGTTGCGGTTGGAATTTTCTAATTTGGATTATGTATTGATGTTGGGTATACCTTTGGGAGGAGTAGCCGATGTGTCTAGTGTGTGCAAGTCTTGTCGGATTGTGGTAGGTGATAGGAAGCTTCTTGCTGATTTGATTGTGTTGCCGATGGGACAGTATGACATGATACTTGGTATGGATTGGTTGTCGAAGTATCAAGCCGTTGTAGACTATCATAAGAAGAGGGTGACTGTTTTTCCTAGTGATGAATATCCTATTGTCTATCAGGCTGGGATGAGTCCATTGAAGTCTAGTCCTGTTTTGAAAGTATGCATGGGTGGAAGGAAGAAACTCGAGTATTATGGGGAACTTGTTTGCCATGGATGGCGAGGTAAGGACAGACGATCAAGACCCGTGGATTCCGGTGGTGTGTAAGGATTCAGAGGTGTTTCCTGAAGACTTACCAGGATTACAACTTGATAGGAAAATCGAGTTCTGTATTGAACTAATTCCTAGAGCTCAGTCAGTTTCTATTCCAGCCTATCACATGACGCCTGTTGAGATGGAAGAATTGAGAGCACAGTTGGATGATCTGCTTTCCAAGGGCTTTATTCGTAGTAACACTTCTCCTTGGGGTACTCCTGTTTTGTTTGCAAAGAAAGCTGATGGTTCGTTGAGACTCTGTGTGGATTACCAGAAGTTAAATCAGTTGACAGTGAAGAACAAGTATCTTTTGCCAAGGATAGATGAGTTGTTTGATCAACTCAGTGGTTTAAAGTTCTTTTCTAAGATCAATTTGAGATCCAGTTATCATCAGTTGAAGATAAGAGAGGATGATATACCTAAGACAGTACTCAGAACTCGATATGGTCATTTTGAGTTTCTAGTGATGCCATTTGGTTTAACGAATGCACCTGCAGCATTTATAGATCTCATGAATCGGGTCTTCAGGCCATTTTTGGACCGTTTTATGGTTGTGTTTATCGATGACATCCTGATGTATTCCAAGACTTGAGAAGATTATACCAAACATCTGGGGATAGTACTCAAGACCTTGAGAGATTATCGGTTGTATGCCAAGAAATCGAAGTGTGACTTTTGGATGTCAGAAGTGAAGTTCTTAGGCCATGTGATTTATCACGGAGGTATTTCAGTCGATCCCGCTAAGATAGAAGCTATTTTGGAGTGGGAAAAACCGAAAAATGTGATAGAAATACATAGTTTCCTTTGTTTGGCAGGCTACTACCATTGTTTTGTGCAAAATTTCTCAAGAATTGCTTTGCCTTTGACGAAGTTGACTAGGAAGGATGTCAAGTTTGTTTAGGATCACGAAAGTGAAGAAGCTTTTGTTAGGTTGAAGCAGAGCTTGACCACCGCACCAGTTCTTTCTATTCCTGACAATAACAAGCCTTATGTGGTGTATATCGATGCTTCGAAGACGGGTTTGGGATGTGTCTTGATGCAGAATGGTCAGGTTATGGCTTATGTTTCTCGTCAGTTGAAGCCACATGAGAAGAGCTATCCTACCCATGATCTGGAGCTTGCAACAGTGATCTTTATCTTAAAGATTTGGCAATGTTACTTGTATAGTGTGAATTTCGACATATTCTCCGATCATAAGAGTTTGAAGTATCTCTTTACTCAGAAGGGTTTCAACTTGAGACAGCGAAGATGGGTTGAGTATATGGGTAATTATGAATTCGACCTATAATTTCATCCTGGTAAGGCCAATGTTGTAGCTAATGCACTGAGTAGGAAGCCTCATGGTGCACTAGCTGCATTGGTGATTGAAGATTGGAGAAACTCAGTTGCGATTGGTGACTACAACTTATAGTACTTCGAGAATGAAGGGGTTGCTTACCTGAGCAATATTGTGATTTCACCATCACTTCTCCAGACTATCCAATGGAGTCAGTGGCAAGACAAGGAGTTGAGGACAATCTAGAATCGGCTTCAGAATGGTGAACAGTTAGATGGTTGGAGCACTAATAGAGAAGGGTTTTTACTTTTCAGTGGAAAGTTGGCTGTAGTTAATGACCCTAATCTTCGAGAAACCATTCTAACAGAGGCTCACAAATCAAGGTTCGTAGTACATCCGAATAGTACCAAGATGTACTAAGACTTGAAGAGGTAGTATTGGTGGAAATGGATGAAAAAGGATATAGCTACCTTTGTGGCTAAGTGTTTGACTTGTCAGTAAGTCAATGCTGAACACCAGAGGCTAGTTGGATTACTTCAGCCGTTGTCAATTCCAAAATGGAAGTGAGACAAGATCATGATGGACTTCGTGACCAGTTTGCTAAAGACCTTGAGGAAGAATGACACAGTTTGGGTGGTAGTCGATCGGTTAACGAAGAGTGCTTACTTTGTACCGATCCGGATGGACCACTCACTTACTAACATCATATGCTTGCATGGTGTGCCTTCATGCATTGTCTCCGACAGAGATTCAAGATTTACTTCTAAGTTTTGGAGAGCCTTGCAGAAAGCATTGGATACGCAGTTGGATATTAGTACGGCTCATCATCCTGAGTCAGATGGTCAGTCTGAAAGGACCATTCAGATTCTTGAGGATATGCTACGTTGTTGTATACTGGATTTTGGTGGGAACTAGGATGATCATCTTCTTTTGGTTGAATTTGCTTATAATAACAGTTACCAGACCAGTGTGGGTGTGGCTCCATATGAAGTATTATATGGAAGGCCGTGTAGGTCACCTTTGTGTTGGGCAGAACCCGAAGAACGTATTATTCTTGGACCTGAACTGATTGAAGAGACTACTGAGAAGATTAAAGATATCCAAGAGAGACTCAAAGAGATTCAGAGTCACCAGAAGAGTTATGCTAACCTGAAGAGGCGTGAGGTAGACTTCGATACTGGTGATTCCGTATTCTTGAAAGTGACTCCAAGGCGTGGTGTGACAAGATTTGGAGTTAAGAGTAAGCTTGCTCCAAGGTATATTGGTCCCTTTGAGATCATTGAGAGAATTGGACCAGTGGCGTATCGCTTGAATTTGCCTGCACAGTTGGGTCACATGCATAATGTGTTTCACGTGTCGATGTTGAAGAAGTACACGCCGGACCCATCTCATATTGTTCAGTACGTGCATGTATCGATCCAAGAAGATGTGTCCTATGAAGAGCAGCCTGTTCGCTTATTGGCTAGAGAGTTGAAGGTGCTTCGCAACAGAGATATTTCACTTGTCAAGGTACTTTGGGAACATCACAAAAAAGACGAGACTATTTGGGAACTCGAGACTGAGATGTACGAGAAGTACCCTCATTTGTTTAACCTTTAGTCAGAAGTTATATTGTGATGTAAACCTTGACTTGTACTTTGAATTTCAGGATGAAATTCTTTTAAAAAGGGAAGAATGTAAAAACTCGGATTTTAGGAGAGTAATTTGGACATTTTATCAATTTTCTAAATAAAATATTGGGGGGATTAATTTCCAAAATTTTTGTGCAGAATGACTTAATTGTAATTTTTGGGGGAAGGCTTGATAAAGATTTGGGAACCAGGGACTATAGTGCAATTTTTTGAAAAATTGCACAGTCCCATATATTTCCATTCACCTTGGTCCTTTTTTTTCTCTCTCTCTCTCTTCTCTCTCTCTTTCCCCCCGACCTCTCTCTCTCTCTCTCGCCCTCTGCTCGCTCTCGGCCGACCACCAAAGGAAGCGTTGCCACCACTTCTTGCCATCACCCAGCCACAGGAATCACTGGCGAACCTCGCTAGCACCGTGCCGAGCTCGCCGCAGACCTCCAAGAGCTGCTGGAGAGGCCGCTGTTGCTGGAGAAGACAAAGTAGAGCATTTCGGATTTTTGGTCGTCAGTGACGATTTCGACCTCCATTCAACCTCAAATTGGACTCGTTGGATTCGTCTTGTCGCAATAATTGTCAAAGTATATATATCTTAACTCCATAATGCCTGAATCAAAAGTTGTAATTTTTGGAATATTTTGAGTTTAAGTTTGACTTTTTGATCCGATCGTTGGATTGTGTTTTTGTTGTCATTTTTGGACTGTACTCAGAAAATAGAGAAGTTTGATATATATATATATATTGCCTATGTTTGGTGACCGGCACAGAAATCGAGATCGAATGGTCGAGATTTGTCTCGTTTTGCATGCACCAGCCCGGTGTGAGCCATGACCCGAATTGAATAAGTTATATGTCTAACTTAGCTATTTTTGGTGCTAAGAATTCAGTGAAGAGGTTTGTTTATGGAATTGAAGCTCCATTGAGAAGTTGGTTTTTCGTAAGAGGACGATCGAGGGCTTAGAATTGGTTCCCCACCCTCCGGACGATCGTCAACGACATCTTGAGGATTCAATAGTGTGGTATCGCTATTCGAGCGAGGTAGGGACTCAATTACCACTGTTTTATATCGTTTTCAAATAAAACTTATTTTCTGTAACATATGAGAACAAATGTGATTTTTGGTTTTCTTGAACATCGGTAATGGGAATTGATTGTATGATGTCTATATATTGTATTGCTCTGGGAATTTTTTGAGTGCAGGTTATTTTGGGTATATTAAAAATAGGGCCGTTATGCTGCCCGTTTTTTAATAAAACCTAGTATGTTGACTTTATTGAAAAAACCCGAGCATGATTATTTTCACAATTCAGTTCTGTATTGCATGTGTTATAGGATCATATATGAGCACCGTGTTAGTATCATGAGTTTATAGTGTGGCGTTGCATGCCCCATCGTCGGTGTAGAGTCCGTAAACCCGTGCGGGGTTCTATTACTTCTGATTACCTCCCTATTTGGCAGGCATAGGCAATTCGGTTGCCCCTCCAGGTTTGGTAGACGACACATGGGTGTCCCCTCTGGGTATGGGCTTAGGTGTCAGGCAGGCTGTTAGGCATACTTAGTGCCATTATCCTGGGTTTCCACATATTAGAGGATGAGAGCTCATGGGTATGACTTGATTTGTGTTCTGTGCATATAAATTGAATAGTTTTCATTATACTACTATATATATATATATATGGATTTCTGGTTTGGATTATATAAATGAATGTTTTGGACTAAACTAATCATGCAGGAATTCTCCATCATTAAAATATTTTCGACTGAGTAATTATTTTTCCTACTGGGTATTTTATGCTCACCCTTTCCCTACCTTCTTTCTCCAGTGATGTCTAGTGTGACCTTGGTGATCAAGAGGAGTAAGAGGTCATCTTGACTATAGTTCGTTATCTTGATAATACTTGAAGCTTATCGTCATGGTGTTTGGATTATTTGGGTTTTGTATTAGCATCGAACCAAAATAACTACTTTCTATTTTTTCTGAGAAATTATGTATGCCATTTTGGGATTTGAGTTTCGTTGTGGATGATGATGATGCTTGGGTTTATATTTGATTTCGTATTTTTAAATAATTATTCGATCTATGTTTAATGGTGTATACGAACGATGGGAGTGGTTCACAAGATGAAATTCTAATTATTTATTTAAATGGACCATTTTATAAAAACTAGAACTTTTGACATTTTTCAAAAAAATCAAGGAATTTCCCATCTTTGTGAAATTCCCCTTCTATCACTGGCCTGAGTTTTGGGTCGTGACAATAAGTTTTCACGTCTATCTCTGATGTAACTTGAACCTATGACTGAGATCTTAGATAATGAGTGCTCTTACCACCTGAGCTAACCTATTTCGTCGTCAATTTTGCCAACCTTAGACCTTAATAATGATCATTATGCAACTACACAAGGCTTTATATATGTCTTTAAAGTGAACCACCGTATAATTTCTGCCTACCTCATTTTTATCTATTTCTGGGCCATGCGACGATGAGGTTCATACCATAACCTCACGACCGGTTAAGATTGCACCATTGGATATCCGTAACGTTTATGTTGCCATATCAAGTTCAATGCCGCAATTGTTTTTGCTTATGACAGGAGTTTTATTAACAATTTATTGGCTAATTAAGCACCGACTGTCACGACCTAAAACCTGAGCCAATGGCAGAAGAGGAATTTCACAAGGTGGGAAATTCCTTGATTTGTTTAAAAAGTGTCAAAAGCTCTAGTTTGTATAAAACGGTCCATTTAAATAAAATAATCGGAATTGCATCCCGTGAACCACTCCCACAGTTCGTATACACCATTAAACATAGATCGAATAATTATATAAAAATACGAAATCAAATATGAATCCAAGCATCACCATCATCCACGACAAAAGTCAAATACCAGAATGGCATACATAAGTTCATAGACAAAATAGAAAGCAAAAATCTTAGTTTAATGCTAACACAAAACCCAAATAGTCTAAAGACTATGACAACAAACTCCTAGCATTACCAAGAGATGAACTGCAATCCGGATAATCCCTTACTCCTCTTGATCACCAAGATTGCTCTGGACACTACCTGAGGAAGAAGGTAGGGGTGAGCATAAAATGCCCAATAGGAAAATCAATTACCCGGTCAAAAATATTTCAAGTGATGGAGAATTCCTGCATGGTTAGTTTAGTCCAAAACATACATATATATATAATTCAAATCGGAAATCCATATATATATATAAAGAAAGCAGTGAAATCAAAACCATTCAATTCATATGCACATGACACAAATTAACCCATACCCATGAGCTCTCATCCTCTCATCTGTGGAAACTCAAGATGATGGCACTAAGTATGCCTAACAGCCTGCCTGATACCTAAATCCATACCCGGAGGGGACACCCATGTGTTGCCTACAAAATCTGGAGGGGCAACCGAATTGCCTACACCTACCAAATGGAGAGGTAATCAGAAGTAATAGAACCCTACACAAGATTATAGACTTTCACCGATGGTGGGGCATGTAGCGTCACAATATAATCCTATGATGCTAACACGGTGCTCA
>JXTB01000044.1:941701-957014 GCA_002914805.1 Parasponia andersonii
AAAATTGATAAAATGTCCAAATTACCCTAAAAAATTTTGGGTTTTTACATTCTCCCTTCCTTATAAGAATTTCGTCCCGAAATTCAAAATACAAGTCAAGGTTTACATCATAATACAACTTCTAACTTAAAATTAAACAAATAAGGATACTTCTCGTACATCTCCTCTCGAGTTCCCAAGTAGCCTCGTCTTCCTTGTGATGTTTTCAAAGCACCTTGACAAGTGGAATCTCTCTGTTGCGAAGCACCTTTAACTTCCTAGCCAACAAACGAACAGGCATCTCTTCATAGGATACTTCTTCTTGGATCGGTACATGTACGTACTGAACAACATGAGATGGGTCTAGCATGTACTTCTTCAATATCGACACGTGAAACACATTATGCATGTGATCCAACTGTGCAGGCAAATTCAAGCGATACGCCACTGGTCCAATTCTGTCAGTGATCTCAAAGGGACCAATATATCTCGGGGCAAGCTTACCCTTAACCCCAAATCTTATAACACCTCGCCTTGGAGTCACTTTCAAGAATACGGAATCACCAGTATCGAACTTTACCTCACGCCTCTTCGGGTCAGCATAACTCTTTTCTGGCGACTCTGAATCTCTTTGAGTCTCTCTTGGATACCCTTGATCTTCTCAGTAGTCTCCTCAATCAATTCAGGTCCAAGAGTAACATGCTCTTCGGGTTCTACCCAACATAAAGGCGATCTACACGGCCTTCCATATAACACCTCATATGGAGCCACACCTACACTAGTCTGGTAACTGTTATTATAAGCAAATTCTATCAAAGGAAGATGATCATCCTAGTTCCCACCAAAATCCAGTATGCAACAATGTAGCATGTCCTCAAGAATCTGAATGGTCCTTTCAGACTAACCATCTGACTCAGGATTGTGAGCCGTACTGATATCCAACTGTGTACTCAATGCTTTCTGCAAGGCTCTCTTAAACTTAGAAGTAAACCTTAGATCTCTGTCAAATACTATGCTTGAAGACACACCATGCAAACGTATGATGTTTTCCACATATAGTCTACTGAGCTTAGTAAGTGAGTAGTCCATCCGGATCGATATAAAGTGAGCACTCTTCGTTAACCGATCGACTATCACCCAAACTGTGTCGTTCTTCCTCAAGGTCTTCGGCAAACTAGTCACAAAGTTCATTGTAATCTTGTCCCACTTCTATTCCGGAATTGGCAACAGCTGAAGTAATCTAGCTGGCCTTTGGTGTTCAGCCTTAACTTGCTGACAAGTCAAACACTTAGCCACAAAGGTAGCTACATCCTTCTTCATCCCTTTCCACTAATACTGTCACTTCGAGTCCCGGTATATCTTGGTACTACCCGGATGTACTGTGAACCTTGATTTGTGAGCCTCAGTTAGAATGTTTTCTCGAAGATTAGGGTCATTAGCTACAGCCAACTTCCCACTGAAAAGTAAAAACTCTTTTCTGTTAGTGCTCCAACCATCTAACTGTTCACCATTCTGAAGTCGGTTCCAGGTTGTCCTCAACTCCCTGTCTTGCCACTAACTCTGCTAGACAGTCTGGAGGAGAGATGGTAAAATCACAATGTTGCTCAGGCAAGTAACCCCTTCATTCTCGAAGTACTGCAAGTCGTAGTCACCAATCGTAACTGAGTTCTTCCAATCTCCAAACACCAGTACCGCTAGTGCACCATGAGGCTTTCTACTCAGTGCATCAGCTATAACGTTGGCTTTACCAGGATGATACTGTAGGTCGAAATTATAATCCTCCATATACTAAACCCATCTTCGTTGTCTCAAATTCAAATCCTTTTGGGTAAAGAGATACTTCAAACTCTTATGATCGGAGAATATGTCGAACTTCACACTATACAAGTAACATCGCCAAATCTTCAAGGCAAGATCACTGCTGCAAGTTCTAGATCATGGGTGGGATAGTTCCTCTCATGTGGCTTCAACTGACGAAAAGCATAAGCCACAACTCGCCATTCTGCATCAAGACACATCCCAAACCCGTCTTTGAAGCATCAGTATATACCACATAAGGCTCGTTAATATCAGGAACAGTAAGAACTGGTGCTGTGGTTAAACTCTGCTTCAACCTGATAAAAGCTTCTTCACTTTTGCGATCCCAAATAAATTTGACATCTTTCCTGGTCAACTTCGTCAAAGGCAAAGTAATTCTTGAGAAATCTTGCACAAAATGACGGTAGTAGCCTGCCAAACCAAGGAAACTATGTACCTCCATCACATTTCTCGGTCTTTCCCACTCTAAGACAGCTTCGATCTTAGCGGGATTGACTGAAATACCTCCGTGAGAAATCACATGCCCCAAGAACTTCACTTCTGACATCCAAAAGTCACACTTCGATTTCTTGGCGTACAACCAATGATCTCTCAAGGTCTTAAGTACTATCCCAGATGTTCAGCATGCTTTTCTCGAGTCTTAGAATAAACTAGGATGTCATCGATGAACCCAACCACAAAACGATCCAAAAATGGCCTGAAGATCTAATTCATGAGATCCATAAAAGTTGCAGATGCATTCGTCAAACCAAACAGTATCACCAGAAACTCAAAGTGACCATATCGGGTTCTAAATATTGTTTTCGGTATATCATCATCTCTTATCTTCAACTGATGATAACCGGATCTCAAATCAATCTTGGAGAAGAATCTTGAACCACTGAGTTAATCAAACAACTCATCTATCCTTGGTAAAGGATACTTGTTCTTCATTGTCAACTAATTCAACTTCCGGTAATCCACACAAAGTCTCAACGAACCATCAGCTTTCTTCGCAAACAAAATAGGAGCACCCCAAGGGGAAGTGCTACTGTAAATAAATCCCTTGGAAAGCAGATCGTCCAATTGTTCTCTTAATTCTTCTATCTCAGCAGGCGCCATGCAATAGGCTGGAATAGAAACTGGCTGAGCTCCAGGAACTAGTTCAATACAGAAATTGATCTCCCTATCAAGTGGTAACCCTGGTAAGTCTTCTGGAAACACCTCCGAATACTCACACACCACCAAAATCCATAAGTTTTGATTATCTATCCTCACCTCGCCATCCATGGCAAATAAGTTTCCATAACATTCAAGTTTCTTTCTTCCACCCAAGCACACTTCCAAAAAAGGAATAGGCTTCAACGGACTCATCCTAGCCAGATAGACAATAGGATATTCATCACTAGGAAAAACAGTCACCCTCTTCTTATGATAGTCTACAACGGCTTGATACTTCGACAACCAATCCATACCGAGTATCACATCCTACCATCACATCGGTAACACAACCAAATCAGCAAGAAGCTTCCTATCACCAATCATAATCTGACAAGACTTACACACATTAGATACATCGACTACTCCTCCCAAAGGTGTACCCAACGTCAATACATAATCCAAATCAGAAAATTCTAACCCTAACAGTTGAGCAAACAACAAGGATATGAATGAATGGGATGCACCAGTATCAAACAAAACATGTGCCCAAGAGTGTGAAAGAAGGATCATATCGTTAACAACACCTCGGCTGGTGAGATCCTGAGTGTCGTCTGCCCCAATAAAAGCATAGGCTTGGCTAGTCACCTTTCCTGTCCCTTTATTGCCTCTTCCCTGGCTAGGATGGCTGCTGCTGGATCCTGGACCACTACTATCAAAACTACGTCCACCCTGACTCCCTGAGGCTTGAGGAGTCTGAAAGTTCTGAGTAAAACCCTGAGGGCGGTATTGATGCTGATAAGGCTGAGGGGAAGTAAAAGCCTGCGAAGCACCCTGTGACTATTGCAGCCTTGCTTGAGTGTTCTGATAAGAAGCAGAACCTGGCTGGCTCCTCTACAGTCCTCCCTGAGAAAGAGGAGATTTCTGCAGACGGTTGGGATACTCCTTCTTTCGATGACCCTGTTGGCCACAAACAAAACATCCTCCATATGGACTGCCTCTGCCATCTCCTGAAGAACCACTACTGTTTGAGCTCCCACTGCTCGGAGTATCCTGGGCTGACCACTGCCCCTGGTTCCTTCTGGTGGCTTTCCTATTATTACTTCTCCGCTGGTTCCTCCTAGAATCCAAACTTGCTTTGATGGCCTCTACCCACTGGGCCGCCACTGCAATCTCAAGAAGAGTATGGAAAGTCTGGGTACCAATCCTATTGAAAATGTTTCGATTTCGACGACTTATGAACTTAGCAACTTGGTACTTCTCACTCGTACCTGGTCCAAGAGCAATACTTGCTAACTCAATGAACTCTATCAGGTACTCATTCACCATTCTGTTACCTTGAATCAACATATCAAATCAGTTCATAACTTCATCTTATTGATTCTTATTGGCATACTGGGCCTTGAAAATCCGCTCAAAGTCTTCCCAAGTCAGACCCACTACATCTTGCATCCGTTCCACTATCTCCTACCAACGAATGGCACTCCCCGTCAAATGGGTAATAACAAACACAGCCAAAAACTCAACTAGAGTACCAAGGGCTCGAAAGTGCCTCTCCATCTCACGCAACCAAGTAATTACCGTGAAAGCTTCTGGTCTACCATAAAACTATCCTGGCTGGAGAGCATGAACTGTTAGAGATGATCAGCCTGATCCAACTGACATTCCCTCGGAGCTAGAGGCTGATAGTCTAGATTGCTCATCTGGATGAATGCCTGTTGCATTACCTCGATCAGATGAGTGAAATCCGGACGAGGAGGTTCGGCACCCGACTGGTGCCTCAGAACTCTTCTAGAAGGCATCCTTACAAGTCTGAAACAATATTCCAAACTGTTAATGAGATAATGATGCATGCTTGTCATAAAAATAACTTCAATCTAGTTTAATGGTGATACGTCCGAGCTGTTAAACTCAAAACTCTGATACCAAAAAATTCTATCACGACTCAAAACCCAGGCCAGTGGCAGAAGAGGAATTTCACAAGGTGGGAAATTCCTTAATTTGTTTAAAAAGTGTCAAAAGTTTGTTTTTATAAAACGGTCTATTTAAATAAAATAATCGGAATTTTATCCCGTGAACCACTCCCACAATTCGTATACACCATTAAACATAGATTGAATAATTATTTAAAAACACAAAATCAAATATAAATCTAAGTATCACTATCATCCACGACAAAAGTCAAATACCGAAATAGCATACATAAGTTTGTAGACAAAATAGAAAACAGAAATCTTGGTTTAATGCTAACACAAAACCCAAATAGTCCAAAGACTACGACAACAAACTCCTAGCATTACCCAGAGACGAACTGCAATCTGGATGACCTCTTACTCCTCTTGATCTTCAAGATCACACTGGATATCACCTGAGGAAGAAGGTAAGGGTGAGCACAAAATGCCCAATAGAAAAAATAATTACCTGGTCGAAAACATTTCAAGTGATAGAGAATTCCTGCATGGTTAGTTTAGTCCAAAACATACATATATATATATATAATCCAAACCGAAAATCCATATATATATAAAGAAAGTAGTGTAATCAAAACCATTCAATTCATATGTACATGATACAAATCAACCCATACCCATGAGCTCTCATCCTCTCATCTGTGGAAACTCAGGATGATGGCACTAAGTATGCCTAATAGCCTGCCTGATACCTAAACCCATACCCGGAGGGGACACCCATGTGTCACCTACCAAACCTGGAGGGCCAACCGAATTGCCTACACCTGCCAAATGGAGAGGTAATAAGAAGTAATAGAACCCTACACAAGATTATAGACTTTCACCGATGGTGGGGCATGTAGCGTCACAATATAATCCTATGATGCTAACACGGTGCTCATGTATGATCCTATGACATGTGCAATACAGAACTAAAGTGTGAAAATAATCGTATTCTGGTCTTTCAATAAAATNAGCATACTACGTTTTTATAGAAAAATGAGCAGCATAACAGCCCTATTTTTAATATACCCAAAATAACCTGCACTCAAAAAATTCCCAGAGCAATACAGTATATATCTCATACAACCAATTCCTATCACAGATATTTGAATAGTCTAGAAATCACATTTATTCTCATATATTGCAAAAAATAAGTTTTATTCGAAAACGATATAAAACAGAGGTAATTGAGTCCCTACCTTGCTCGAATAGCGATACCATACTATTGAATCCTCAAAGTGTCGTTGGCGATCGTCCGGAGGGTCGAGAACTATTTCTAAGCCCTCGATCGTCCTCTTGCGAAGAACCAACTTCTCACTAGAGCTTCAATTCCACAAACGGATCTCTTCACTAAATTCCTAGTACCTAAAATAGTTAGGTTAGACATATAACTTGTCCAATTCAGGTCTGGACCCACATGGGGCCTGTGGCATGTAAAACGAGGCAAATCTCGACCGTCTGATCTCGATTTTCGTGCCGATCACCAAACAACACAATATATGTATCAAATTTCTCTATTTTCTGAGTACATTTCAAAAATGAGATCAAAAATACAATCCAACGGCCGGATCACAAACAACAACCATAAACTCAAAATACCCAAAAATGACAACTTTCAATCCGGGCAAAATGGAGTTAAGATATATATATATACCTTGATGATCCTTGCGACGAGACGAATTTAAGGGGACCGGTAGGAGGTCAAATGGTGGCTTGAATCTTCGCCGACGATGAAAAAAATGAAACGGTGACTTGAAGGTTTTCTGGCATTACAGGCAACGGCGGTGGCTAGCGAGGGGAGGCAGAGCTTCGGTGCGGCATGGGGACCCTTTGGCAGTCGGTGGTGCGGACGGACGGTGGCTAGAGCGGTGGTCACGGCTTCCTCTGGTGGTGCAGCCAAGAAACGCAGAGAGAGAGAGAGAGAGAGAGAGAGAGAGAGAGAGAGAGAAAAAAAAAGGACAGGGCACGTGGCCCGGTCTTATAAGGCTGTGCAATTTTTAAAAATTGCACATAAGTCTCCAAATTTTCAAATCTTTATCATTCTAGTCCCCTAAAAATTGTAATTTAGTCCTTCTGCACAAAATTTTTGCAAGTTAATCCCCATAATATTATATCCGAAAAATTAGTAAAATGTCCAAATTACCCTAAAAAATTCTGGGATTTTACATTCTCCCCTCCTTATAAGAATTTCGTCCCGAAATTCAAAATACAAGTCAAGGTTTACATCATAATACAACTTCTAACTTAAAATTAAACAAATAAGGATACTTCTCGTACATCTCCTCTCGAGTTCCCAAGTAGCCTCGTCTTCCTTGTGATGTTTTCAAAGCACCTTGACAAGTGGAATCTCTCTGTTGCGAAGCACCTTTAACTTCCTAGCCAACAAACGAACAGGCATCTCTTCATAGGATACTTCTTCTTGGATCGGTACATGTACGTANACGAATCTAACGGGACCGGTTGGAGGTCGAATGGTAGCCGAAATCTTCGCCGGCGATGAGAAAACCGAAATAGCGACTTGGAGGTTTTCTGGCGTTGCAGGCGATGGGAGCGGCTGGCGAGGGGCGGTGGAGCTTCGGCGCGGCACATGACCCTTTGCTGGTCAGTGGCGCAGGCAGACAGTGGCTGGAGCGACTGTCGCGGCTTCCTCCGGTGGTGCGGCCAAGAAACGCAGAGAGAGAGAGAGAGAGAGAGAGAGAGAGAGAGAGAGAGAGAGAGAGAGAGAGAGAGAGAGAAGTCGGGGGAGAAGAGAGAGAAGAGAGAGAGAGAAAGAAAAAAGACAGGGCACATGGCTCGGTCTTATAGGGCTGTGTAATTTTTTAAAAATTACACATAAGTCCCAAATTTTTAAATCTCTATCAATATAATCCCCCAAAAATTACAATTTAGTCCTTATGCACAAAATTTTTACAAGTTAATCCCCACAATATTATATCCAGAAAATTGGTAAAATATCCAAATTATTCTAAAAAATTCTAGATTTTTACACTGACACTGGAAGAACTAAAGTATTATTGCAATTCTTATAATGCTGTCAATTTATAATATATTAAAGTGTCTAATATAGAATAAAACTAATAATTAATTAAACCACCTTCATACATATGGTTTTATATGTTCAAGGAATATGTTATGTGTATATGCCGTTACCAAATTATGAGAACTAAGAAAAGGCATGATATGATTATTGGCAGGAATATTGATGATTACTTTCTATCTCAGTCTCAGATTCTTATTTAACACAATATACATCATGTGTGGGTGCATGGTATCACTACGTTTGTTTATGTGCTTTTCAGAACATATGGAGCCATGAATAATTGTTCCTTGCTTTAGTCTTGTACACATTAATTTCAATTATACTATGCATGCATGTGGGATTTATACATGTACAAGATCTGTTGTTCCTTTCATTGTCCTGACTCCTTGTTAACCTTTTCTTTGACAACACTACACTAATTAATTATAAAAGCTCTAGTACTTATGTATATATATCTGCATATAAAGCAAGCGGGTCCTTTTGAAATACAAATACTAGTTGTCATGTTAATTAACTGTACTAAAATCTGAAAGAATACCGGATGTACTTTCTTTTTTTTTTCTTTTTTTTTTTTTTCTAATATGAAAAATAAATACAGAACGTTAGAGCGCTATCAAAGTTGATTGTATTCGCAATAAATTTTTTGTTAGGTCTACTAGCCCAATAGGCCGTAAAGTTAAGAAAAATATTTCTCTTTCTCGTTCATTCATGGATTTACTTACACATTTAAGATATATATTTTGGTAAATTAATCCTCACATAATTAGTAAGTACACCATCCAATAGGTATTTTTTTTAACTATACATAATATCAGTTTGGTCAATGAAAATTTATCATGTATATTTTTTTATATTAAAAAATAATAGTGAGAAAAAATATTAATGATGTACGTCTTTTAATGTACTTCATAATAGTCTTCGAATCACCATTAGATGATGATCCAACGGTTAAAAAAAAATACCTATACATAAGTAAAAAAACAATACATACTGAATTGGCAACCAATTAGTAAGGTATCAGTTTAGCCAATAAAAATTTATTAATATTAACTTAATTTTTCAGTCATATCTCGTTACTTCCCAAATCATTTCCTTAATTTACCATTTTTTTTTTTTTTGGTTATGGATTAGTAATTTTTTTTCTTAATCATCTCTTGTCCTCGAAATTCACCCATCGCGTCGCAACCTAATTTGAGTCATTTAATTAGTTGATTACTTCCTTAAAAAGTAAAATAAAATAAAACTACTTGACTACTGATCATAAGCTCTTCTTTTAATTTTTGGGCCCAAAAAAGTCATATGATGATGGGTCTTTCAGACAAGGAGTGAAGAAAAGAGAGGAATCCCCAATTAACTTTAGCAGTGTTGTCATGTTGAAGGAACATAAAAGAAGGGTTTCTAGATGGGTGAGACTATTATGCCAAGGAAACCATAAGCATATAATGGGAGACCAACGTCTATCCCCCAAATCAATTATGATCGTAGAAAGTAGAGCACTAAAATATAGTCAAGAAAATGGTTAATAGCTTGTAGTTGAAGGAATAGCACTTGGCAAGGCGTGCAAAGCCCGTGATGAATTCAACTCCCTTGTTCTTTTGTCTCCACATAATATCGACTAGTGTAACGGCCATATATTATGGTCCAACGACTCTCTAATTAGTGTAACGGTAAATTAATTAATTCTAAGTTGATATGGCCAATTAGCCATGTGCTGGTTAATCATTGTTTTTGAGAAAAAAAAAATTTACCTAATTCTACCTATTCGTTGCTTTTGATCTCTTTGATTTAGCCTTGTTCCTTGGCAAAAGCAAGTGATTATGCTGATCAATATGTATACAATGAGAAAGGTACTAATAGAAACATATATCTTTATTCTTTATAACGGGGTGATTTTTATAGTGGGAAATATATGTATTACAGAAACTGCCAGATATCTGACATTTAAATACTACTTATGTGGAACGTGATTCGTTACAGTTAATTACAACTTACTACTAATAAATTTAATAATATTCTTAATAATATTAATAACATTCACCAATAAGTATTTACAAATCATATACCACATTAAATAATATTAAATAAATAAGATACACGAAAACAAAAATATAAATGTGACAATTTTTTAGTGACATTAACCATAAAAATGTTACAATAATTATTTAGTGTCATTTGCTTAAAAATGACATTAATTAATAAAGATATTATGATTTTTCAAATATGCTTCTTAAAATTTAGATTTGCTAATATTTGAAATTTCATAGGACTTTTAATTACAAAAATATGGCTGAACACTTACAAATGTCACAAAAAATAAGTAAATATTTTTAAATGCCACGTACGAAGATTTTTGGTGTAGTGATCATAATAGGTGAAATCCCAACATCATCCATCTATTAGTAATACGTACAAGTTTTAATATCAAACTACATCAAAGTTGTAATAAAAAGAGGATACAAATTATACTAAATACGTAGCTTTAATATTGAAGTAACATTATGAAAATATAAACAAATATTTAAAATGAACATACGCTATTTACGTTAGAAAATGTTAAAGATAGATCCAATCCTCCTAGCCCTTCACATAAGCCTCAACTAAGCATTCCTTCTACAATGGGAATATATATTGTTGAAAAATAATAGTAAAATATTTCTTAACGGGCTGAACATAGACAGATTTGACGGAGACATTTTTTGGTGGGACCTGCTAAGCGTGAGTCCTCCATTGATATACATATTACACATATAAAAATTTAGAAGCACTTGTAAAATAAATAATTTGCACCGTCCAATGTCATTGATGTTATGACTCGTGATGATGAAACTACGGCCGAGTACTAGCTCGTTCCTCTGGATCGTCAAATTAAATGCTTTCAATGATAATCACGCATTTTGGTTATTGCACCTCTTTTGAAGAACTACTGTCACTTTTTTGGAAAAAGGATCTCTTAACGGTATTGAATATACTTTCCTCTCACTTGGGGTGATCTAAGTGACGATGTCTTCTACTCACTTAAAGAAAATTAGGTCAAAAGTTCGAGTTCATACGTTTTCCTTAAAAGTTCAACTAAACGAAAGTGGTTCTAGAAAGTGATTCATTGTCTGGAATTTTATCCGCCTTTTTTTATTTATAAAAAATATATATATAATTTCTCCAATTTTTCAATTTACTTGTCAACTATTGCAGTGACTTAAATAAATTAGATTAAAGTCCCGTCAAATGAATTTTGAATTTGTATCCATATTTTATTTATTCTAATCAAAGAGAAATTTTGTAATTCTATCACAATAACAAAATCAATACTAAAATTAAATTACAATTAACTCTTAATAACAAACAAATAATTATTCGGCGAACCCTTTTTTTCCCCCTAATGATAAAGGAGAAAGCAAATTACCTTCCTCGCGCCACCAATAATATTGGCTCAAAGTTTTCAAATCTTCATGATCTATATTTCATATTTATTTTTGGATTGATTGAACAACAAAATTATACTATCAAATATGTGAATCGTAGCAAAATTAATTAGAGAAATATTAAATCCTAAACAAAATTTTGAAAAAATAAATTTGTTAATTATCCACTAATATGGTCATGATAATTCATTAGGGAAATATTATGTCTCATAAAATTGTTACAAAGTATAATTTGTTACAATTAATTTTTAAAATTAAATAATTTGTAACAATTAATTTGTTTTTTGCGATAATTTATTATTATTATTATTATTTTTTTACATAATCTATTATTTCTTCACCGCACATTTATTTACGTTGTCCCAAGTCTTCTCTCCATTTATATCAATGTAACAATTGAGTTATTAAAAAAATTGTAAAAAAACTGATCTTGTGGAAAAAAAAATTAAGAAAGCGAGAATCAAAAATTGTTTTCAATTATCTTAGAGCCAAAAAAAAAAACATAAAATTATCAATTATCTTAGAAATAAAAAAGTAAAATAAAACGATTCTAACGTTAGTCAAATAGATAGAATCGAACCACGTGGCAGGAAATTTGCATAGGATCCAACACGGATCCTGTCCACCTGTGCTGCGTGCATCCTGCCCACTAATTATATAATGCGGAAAACGACGCGGTATCACCGCTCGTCACGATAACGACTTAATTAAACATGTCATCAATCAAATCAACCAATCATTTTAAACATGGGACTTATTAATAAAGTAAAAAATCAAAACATGTTGACTTAATATCCTAAAATATCCTAATAATCGATTCATTTGCGGATGCGAACTTTCACGACTCCTGTGGCGCGTGGGATATGATAATGCTGAATTTAGAATATTCTGGACGAGAAGGGGAAAGATTGACAGATTAACGGAATCGCTTTCACCGACGTTAACGGCAGAAGGATCTTGGGGGGATTGGCGCCAATCAAAGTGTAACGGTGTTATAATGGACATGTTAAGCTGACGGGTGGGTGACGGCGGCACTTGTGGGTCGCGAGTGCACCGACGCATTTTTTCGCGGGCCCCACACTCAACGACCATTTTTGGGGTCCACTTTCTGTCACGTGGACCATCATCCAGCCGGCCAATCACGCGGTCGCGTTTG
This sequence comes from Parasponia andersonii, assembly GCA_002914805.1. Lineage (NCBI taxonomy): Eukaryota > Viridiplantae > Streptophyta > Magnoliopsida > Rosales > Cannabaceae > Trema > Trema andersonii. The sequence goes on from JXTB01000044.1 coordinate 954,203, forward strand.
GGGCCATTCGCTCGACTCGTGGAGATTTCAGGATCCATTTCTTCCAAGTTGTAAATCTATGCATGACACGCTTATTTATATTTATTTTAGAAAAATATATCACCATAAGAGCTTTTTTTATTTTATTTTATTTTTTTAGAGAATCATCAAAAGAATTTTCGACCTAAAAAGTTATTGTCATTAGTATATTTATTGTACTAAGTTCACATTAGTAGGATTTTACAACATGATGTGTGAAAATGCTAACACAAACATAGTGTTGAGGTCTCACATCGGTGTTAGTGTATAATACTTAGTTTAAGTGCCTATGACCATGTGGTATTGCTATATTATTTATGATATCCGCCCATTTATAAAGAGATATTTGCATTATCGGATAAGCAAAATGGAACTCATTGTATTATTGTTGCTACTATTAATTGTGTAGTAAGTAGACTTTCCAGCAAAAGAAAAAAAAAAAAAAACAACATCAATTTAAGTACCAGATAAGTTATACATAGTGTTATTAAGATGATTGTGTTTTTTTATGCTACTGACGTTCGTAACTTACCTTCAATCTAGCTCAACAATTCATTTGTCAATCTGTCACTATATATGACCATTAATGGCACTGATAGAAAGACATATGATAAGAACAGGGCCAGAGAGTGTTCAACTACTATTGACATAAATTAATTTGGAATGACGTTGCTTTAAAACAAACACCTACAACATTTAAAGCTATACAATATATTATACAAAACCTTCTTTGAAATTAAAAAAACATCATTAATAATCTAGTAGTGCTTAATTTGAAAGATCGAGAAATACTACTAGTTTCTGACATGCAAGGTTAGTGATAAGAGAGATCAAGATATGCTGAAACCCAGCAGTGATTAAGGGTATGGTGTATGTTGGTGTCTTACTTTGTTTATAACATAAAAGAATGTGCCTAACCTTTGCGACCTTAATGGGTGCACTTTGATATATCCTTTTATTCTTTTCTGGGGCTCTGTGATATTTATAAGGACAAAGATTTTAGGTATGGGAGTTGTAGGACCTTCCCAGAGCATGCACTAACCCTACACACTTAATTATTTTTTAATGAGATAGTACCATAGTAATATTGCTTGGTTGTCCCACAAGAAGTAGTACTAGTTGGAAGTTCAAGTTTATAGAATTGTTGAAAGAAAAACAACAGTTGAAGGTAGTGAAAGGTTTTATGTATTTATTTATTTGTGACAAGATTTTTCTTTTTAAAGGATTATTTGTGATACAAATTAAACACTCGAATATTACCCTATTCATGAAATTTGAATTAATGGGTGACATAGTAATTGGATGAATATTAAGTTATGCTAGGTGTGAACCAAAAGTGGGTGACCTAATTAAACGAAGTGCGTAATGTGCGCAAAGTTGATAATCTAATTAGGCTGAGTGGGACTAAGGTCCCACTGTCTTCGGGCACCCAACTTCCCCATTCTCTCCACTCTTCACGCCGAGGAATGTTATGATATAAGAAGAAAGAAAAATTAAGAGAGAGCCAAAGTTAATTAGGAAGGAACAAAGATTAGAGAAACTTTTAATAAGTGGCTTTTAGTTTACTAAATAGATAAAGACTAACCCATCTTATTGTCATCACAGCAGAACACAGTTGACTTTTCTTTATGGACCATGATTCTATGACTAGTATATAGTTTTTATATAAGTAAAGTGCATAAGGGGTTGTGTTACCACTAAAGTCATTATTATTCATTTTAATAATGTAAAGCACTCTGCATTTGATGATTTAGTTTTGTGTTGTTTCGCTCATTAATTGAAGAAAAAGGAAAATGCAACGTCCCTTTTTATGATAATAAATTAAGGAACCAATGTGGTACCGCCAATCAAGAAATTCTTAAAAGCCATGGATAGAGCACAATGCTTAAGTGGCATGTTTTGATTGGATAATATTACTTCTTATTCTATTAGAATGTAGCAGTCAACATTATGCATGCTTGCAAACTTTATAGTCAAAGTTATGCTTCCAATGTCCCTCTACTGTTTTTGCAGGTCTGAAGTCTAATTAGAAAATTAAAAATTGATGGTTGCCCTGGCGAGCAACACCATACTCCGATCCTCTTATTTATTTATTTACTTTTCATATTGTGTGGAATTCATTCCAATATATTTCTATTTACTTATTAGTGTTGCTTGAACTACGTGAAAACATTATTAGTTTTTATGGGTAAACTTCATGATACTTCGGTTCAATATAATATGCAACATTTTATAATTGTATACAATTCTTATAACATTTTAGCGTTAGTTCTGTTCATATCAACTTGCTAGAATTTTAGAAATGTATACTTTTTTAACAAAGTGCAGCATTCTAGAGATGGCTAGAACTAGAAGTGCTCATATGTCTATATACATCATACAATATTGTACCCGGCATTTGAGGCATACATAAGATATGTATCGTTTTCAGAAATAGTGCAGGCAGAATATATATAATAATTAGTAAAATTAATTTGAGAAGGAAGCATAATAGAAGCTGTGCAAAGATGATTATTTTATTAATTCCTGCAACTTAATTTATATAACATTTCAGAGGCATTGGAAGAAGAAAATGCACTATACAAATCTAGTAGTAGCACATTTCTCTGGAATTTTACAAATTTTTCTATATTAGAAGTACATAGAAGCCCGAGTCAGAATTATCACACTTCAAAAAATTGGAAACAGCACAATAATAGTATATTGTTATGTAGGTTGAAGTGACAGCTGGTCTTTGAGATATTAAGGCAGAGATAACAGATCTACTGGAACCTTTTTAAAAAAAAAAAAAAAA
>JXTB01000044.1:957206-971318 GCA_002914805.1 Parasponia andersonii
CTTGATATATAAAATTTTACACTTAGTATATATATATATTTTGTTATAACATAAATAAATATTTACTTAAATTAGATCTAAAATTTGATCATATTTCTATAAGCTAAAATAAAAGATTTTTCACGACATTTTATTTTACCATAGTATTATTTTATTAAGAATTTACCAAATACTAATACTACACGTATTTTAACATTGCACTTAAAGCTGTTACATCGTGTGTATTTTTTTTTATAACTATTAAGCTTAAGCACTAAAGAAATTTGGCGCAAAAGCAAAAGGAATACTGACAATAATTAGGAAATAACCTCAAAAAGCACACTTTACGTTTTTACAAGATTCTGTAACGCGTGTTAAATACTCTCTCAATTAATCTCTCACTAAAACTGTATACAGCTTGTTAATTTTACTTTCTTTTCTCTCCCTTTTTCCCACCGTTTTGACAGGTTTTAGTTTTCTTGTATAGCTCAAAGCCACGCACTTGAACGACCCTCGACACTTGGACTATGAATGAGTGAGAGCCGTGTATATATATAGTACTTGATATAAATATAGCCCTTCTGCTCAGAGACTCAGAAATATTTAAGTGAGGAGTTCAAAGAGTAAAAATGGTCCCTGTACCCTCACCACGTTCTTAAAGTAGACCAAAAACCAGGACACACCCTTCTTCTCTTACCTCTTTCTCTCCTTCTTCCTCAACTTTTAACCAACATTATTCTCAGTTCAGTTGAAGTAGTCTTTGTTTATATACCCAATTGGTATCAGAGGAAGATAGGGGAAAATGGGAGAGAAAATGGGGATCTATCCTTTTTCCAAGTTATGGTTGTTGATGGGTTTGGTTTGTCTTCTGAGTTTGGGGCTGGTTCAATGCAGTGTCACATATGATAGGAAGGCCATTGTGATTGATGGGCAAAGAAGAATTCTCTTCTCTGGTTCAATACATTACCCCAGAAGCACCCCTGAGGTAGCAACATATAAACCTTTGTTTTTTCTTATAAATTTTGTGATTTTGTTTTCGTTTTCTGGGGTTGTTCCTAATTTTCTCGGCAAAATGAGGTGTCTTTAGATGTGGGAAGATCTAATACAGAAGGCGAAAGATGGAGGTCTAGATGTGGTTGAAACCTACGTCTTTTGGAATGTGCATGAGCCTTCTCCTGGCAATGTAGTTTTTCTCTTCACTCTCATTTTAACTCTTACTGTCCGTGCTGTGTTTTTTGCTATGTTTTCTGTCTGAATTTCCCCTGAACTTGTACTTTACTCTGTCCTTTCTGGGTGGGTTTTCAGTACAATTTCGAAGGGAGATACGATTTGGTAAGGTTCATAAAAACGATACAGAAAGCGGGTCTCTATGCTCACCTTCGCATTGGACCATATGTTTGTGCAGAGTGGAATTTCGGGTACTCACTCCTCTTTCTTTTCCTTTTCCAATTCTCCCCTTAGATCTCACTGAAGTTTTATGTTTTATGGAATAAATTGAGAAATTTAGATAGTACATTCGAATCTAATTGAGATTATTTCACCATTTTAATCCTTCACAACAAATTGTGTTGTGTGCAGAGGTTTTCCTGTTTGGCTAAAGTATGTTCCTGGCATCAGTTTCAGAACAGACAATGAACCTTTTAAGGTTTTTTTCATTCATTTTATTGCATACCCAGTTTCAGAATTCTTGTGTAGTTTAGTTGTTTATTTTTTTTTTTGTTTTCCCAACTATTTAGGATGATTACATTAACTTAATGCCTTATGGTGTTTTCAGAGGGCAATGCAAGGGTTCACAGAAAAGATTGTGGGGTTGATGAAGAGTGAACACTTATTTGAGTCACAGGGTGGCCCCATTATACTCTCTCAGGTACGAGTCATGAGCTTTGAGTCTTCTGTAGCATTTCAACTTCCCGTTTTGATTCTATCCTTTAGAATTTGGAGTTGCAAATACATTTGAAATAGTAACCGTTATGAGGAATTACTTAATTGTGACTCTATGCAAGCTAGCTTAGAAAATTTGTGTAGTTTTAAGAAATGTAGTAGAAACGTCGGGGTTAAGTTCAACTCCAGTGGCACTAAAACAATTGTTCTTTGGTCAATTTGGAATAAAAATTTTTTTTGTTGTGTTATGTTCAGATTGAGAATGAATATGGAGTACAAAGTAAGTTATTTGGCCCTCCAGCACATAATTACATGACTTGGGCTGCAAATATGGCTGTTGGGTTGGGAACTGGGGTGCCTTGGGTTATGTGCAAGGAAGAAGATGCCCCAGATCCAGTGGTAAGTAGTCCAATAATCTTCTATTCAGCTGATCATAGATGCTTCCTATTTTATATTTTTATTAGTGATATGGCAAAACTTATCTTTCAACTTTTGTTGTTTATTAATTGTTTTTGGAATTCTATTCTGAGCTGTATTTCTTCATTTGGAATGGGATTGCTGAAGATCTGTTTGTGGTCATTGGAAACAGATAAACACATGCAATGGTTTCTACTGTGATACTTTCTCTCCCAACAAACCCTATAAACCTACCATGTGGACAGAGGCTTGGAGCGGGTGGTATGTGTATTGTGCAATTCTTCTTTGCAATCTCAATCCTCAAAGTTTTGGAGTAAAGCATTTGGCAACAAATCAAATCATTTTTTCTTTGATCATAATAATTTGAAGGTTTACGGAGTTTGGGGGTCCAATTCATCAACGACCAGTTCAGGATTTGGCATTTGCAGTTGCTCGGTTCATACAGAGAGGAGGATCCTTTGTGAACTACTACATGGTTAGATTTGCTAAAAACAAGTCATTAAAAAAAAAGAGTTAAAAAGGAAATTAGAATAGAATACTTATTCTTATTTTCTTTCCCAAAGTTGGAGAGAGAGGATTGATTTTTATTTTGTTTTTCTACGTGGAACAGTATCATGGAGGTACAAATTTTGGACGTACAGCTGGTGGCCCTTTCATCACTACTAGCTATGACTATGATGCTCCATTAGATGAATATGGTAAGAATTAAAAAACGATTTTACTTATGCCAGTGATTTCTTCTTGTCATGACAATCATTGCAGACATGAAGTTTCACATAGCTAACTGCTGCACTGCTATATTTGATAGGTTTGATCAGGCAACCGAAGTATGGTCATCTTAAGGAGCTTCATAGATCTATTAAGATGTGCGAGCGAGCTCTCGTTTCAGCTGATCCTATCATTACTTCTATGGGGAGTTATCAACAGGTTCTTATCTTCTAATCTCAAACTCCAATCATAGGGCTTTTATTTAATTTCTTCTTAGATAGTGTTTACTGACTCCAGGCTCTGTTTGGATATTTTAGGCTCACGTATACACTTCAGAATCTGGAGATTGTTCTGCTTTTCTCTCAAATTATGATACAAAGTCATCTGTAAGAGTGCTGTTCAATAACATGCATTATAACTTGCCTCCTTGGTCCATCAGCATCCTCCCTGATTGTAGAAATGTGGTTTTTAATACTGCAAAGGTAGAATTTTCAAATCCAAATAGACTGGTCTCTAATTGTCTGATCAAATTTAATATGAGCTGAATTCTGATACCTTTTTTTCCCCCACACGGTCGATGTTAAAAGAGCATAAAAACTTTTGGGAGTAACAATTTGCTGTTATTTCTCCTCAGATTGGTGTTCAAACATCAAAGATGGAAATGTTGCCGACAAATACAGAAATGTTCTCATGGGAGAGTTACAATGAAGATGTTTCTTCTATAGATGACAGATCAACATTCACAGCTCCAGGTCTCTTGGAACAGATAAATGTCACTAGGGACAGTAGTGATTACTTGTGGTACATAACTAGGTGAGATTGAATTTCTGAGGCTTAGCAACTCTTCTCTTGTTAATTCTGATGGTTTTGATTCTGCCCTCAATTTTCTCCTAGAACTCCCACCCCTCAGACATCAGGAGAAAGATAAAATATAAACTTCTTTTGAGGAAAGACTGTCAAACCTCACCCATATTAATCATTTTGAATGCCTAATTTATAGTTTGTGTTTGAAGATCAAATAGGACATATATGCTCCAGGTCATATGTGCTAAAGTATTTCAGGCATAATTATATGAGATTTAGATAAAGAATTTATAGTAGATATTAAAGCTGTTCTTTTGTTTCTCAATGTGAATACAGTGTTGATATTGGTGCATCTGAATCCTTCTTGCACGGAGGGGAACATCCCACTCTCATTGTTCAATCAACCGGCCATGCTGTTCATGTCTTTATTAATGGACAGCTATCAGGTACTGTTTTGTTTCACTTGCATGGATATTGTCTTATGTCAGTGCAGAGATTTAAAATATTCTTTTGTAACAGGTTCTGCCTTTGGAACGAGGCAGAGTAGGAGATTTACATATACTGGCAAGGTCAATTTACATGCTGGAATAAACAGAATTGCATTACTGAGCGTCGCTGTTGGATTGCCAGTTAGTTTTCTTTCCTCACCTTCCTTATTTTTCTAGATTTGATTTTAATCTTGCAACATGCTCTGTAAGAAACAAGGCCCTATGCGCTATCATGGAATGGATGATGAAACAGATGACAATCAACATTTTTTTTCTAATCTTGCATTATTTCCACCAGAGTTTTGTAGTCGACAAGATATAGCCATGTAGGTGAAAATCAAGGCAAGATATAAAAGTAGTCAACTCAACTATATGAAGCAGCAATCTGCAATCTTGGGTTTCAAAAATGCAATCCGTGACATTTGCCAGATTCTGATTATCTTCTTTCGTTTCTTAGTTCTTCACTGACCTAGAATTACTGTTTCTTTTTGTTGAAGAATGTGGGAGGACACTATGAGACGTGGAGCACCGGAATCCTCGGTCCAGTTGCACTGCATGGACTAGACCAAGGAAAGTGGGACTTATCCTGGCAGAAGTGGACCTATCAGGTATGCCGATTTACTTTGACAAGACGTCATAATGAATCTTGATTCAAAGAAACATTCCCTCATTGCTTCCGACGTAAACAGACTGGTCTGAAAGGAGAGGCAATGGATCTTGTCTCTCCCAATCAATATTCCTCTGTTGAATGGATGCGTGGATCATTAGCTCAACAAAGACCACAGCCATTGACTTGGCACAAGGTATGCAAGAAGGAAATTGCAACGTCCTGCTATAGTGAACAATCCACCCAAATAATTAAAACTCATATCTTAATTTTGCAGACATACTTTAATGCACCAGAAGGAGATGAGCCACTTGCTTTGGACATGGAAGGAATGGGGAAAGGACAAATATGGATTAACGGCCAGAGTATTGGGAGATACTGGACTGCTTATGCTAACGGTAATTGCAATGGATGCAGTTATGCCGGAGGTTTCAAACCCCCGAAATGTCAACTTGGTTGTGGACAGCCCACTCAACGATGGTACGATCGAAATTGAGAAACTTATAATACCATATGAGAGTATATTAGAAACCAAAAAGCATATACTGGTTTACTGAAGCATTAAAATTTTCATTTAATTACCAATTTTTCATTTTCAGGTACCATGTGCCACGATCTTGGCTGAGGCCAACACAGAATCTGTTGGTAGTTTTTGAGGAACTTGGAGGGGATCCTTCAAGAATTTCTCTTGTGAAAAGATCAGTGTCCAGTGTTTGTGCCGAAGTCACCGAATACCACCCAATGATAAAGAATTGGCACATTGAAAGCTATGGAAAAACAGAAGAGTTCCACAGCCCTAAGGTTCATCTCCGGTGTAATCGAGGCCAGTCGATCTCTTCCATCAAATTCGCTAGCTTTGGAACTCCTTTGGGAACTTGTGGAAGTTACCAGCAAGGAACATGCCACTCCCCTGCCTCATATCCGGTCATAGAGAAGGTAGGAAATGAAGACAACATATTGTTTCACAATCTACTTAGCGTGCTTGCACTCTTTAATGAACACTACAGAATCTTTTTCATTCCTCATTTTCACAGAAGTGTATAGGGAAGCAAAGATGCGCAGTCACCATATCCAATAGTAACTTTGGGGAAGACCCATGTCCCAATGTGTTGAAACGGCTGACGGTCGAGGCTGTTTGCGCCCCCACAGTTTCGACAACCTTCAATCCTGCTGGAGGGGCTAATTAAGTCCAAGAATGAAACACCATCCATCGTTGTTGCATCTTAATGACATGACTACATACTACCAGCAAAAGGAGGAAGCAAGCAAAGAAGAATAGTAGGGAGAGAACAAGGAAAAGAAAAACAGAAAGTAAATTTAGTTTAGATAGAATGCCGGAGCTTTTCAGTTGGGTGTTTACTGTTTTACTGCCAAAGGCAATTAGTTGTCAATTTATGTCCCCGTAATGAGTCTCATTTCAGAGAATAGTGATTTGTAGGTTGTTCTAAAGTCTGTATATTCCTAGGGTCCTGCAATTTAGGATCCTTAGGACTCAGGTAGAGTTTGAGTTTTGGCCCGGTCCCCGGCCTTTTAACGGGATATGGGCACTGGGAAATGAGGTTGGTGTTCTGGTGTCTCCATTGAGTGATTTAATTATTCTGTTTTATTTTGGGGGAAAAAGAATCAAAACCCCAGTTAGGTTCATGTTGGGAGGGGATCCTAGTATGACCATTGTTATATGTGCAGACAGTGCTGTAGCTGATGAGATATATAAGTGCCTTCCAACTCTTGTGCATGTTACTCTTGCTGCTTCCTTGTGCTTTGCCCCTCAATTCCATCAAGATTGCTCACAACAACATGCATGCATTGATACATCCTAAATACTCGAAATCCTCACGTCTTTGCCGTCTTCGTTTTCAGGTCATACAAAATAATTGTCTCATAGTTTCTAAACATGAGAACCAGATCGCTGCTCTTGCATTATGTTAAAGAGGGACCACAGGTCGCAAAGAGGGATCAGTCGGTCCCCTTTGATGGCCCTGTGCTGTCGAGAGCAGCTTAAGCCACGCTATTGATACTGTCCCTCGTTATACTTCGTTTGCTTTGTTTGCATATGTTATACTTCGATATGATTCTTATCTTATCTTATCATTTTAAAAATTTATTTAGAAAATATCATTTTAAATTTAATTTTTAGAAAAGTATCATTTTTAAAAACTTATTTACAAAAAATATCACTTTTATAAAATATTTTGTCAAATATAACTTTTAAAATCAATTTATAAAAATTCTATTTTCAAAAACTTATTTAGAAAAATACCATTTTCATTTTTGAAAAATACAATATAAAATCAATTTAATCCGATCTTATTTTTTTTAGAGCTATAAGTACGAGAATTTACACCGGCTCCTAATCTCACAAGATTTGTATTTGTTACGTAATTGAAAAGGAAACCTACTACTCCTATTCCGATTAGGAATTCGTTAAAAAAAATATAATAATAAAAGAAAAAGTAAAAAGTGGAAGAAAGAAACAGGAAACCTACTCGATCACATATAGTGACCGTCCCTTGTGGAAAAAAACAATCCTCCGGAAAACCCTAGCTCCATATCCGTACAACAATATGCAGCCTCAACGAAAAAGTAAAAGAGGTGACTCAATGGCGAGCCACCTCCCTCCGGAGATGATTAAGGAGATACTTTGCCGACTTGGTGTTAAGGATCTGCTGCGTTACAGGTCGGTGTGCAAGGAATGGTGCTCCATAATCGACGGCCCTGATTTCATCACCACGCACTTGAAGCATTCCAAACTCGGGCTCTTGATCAACGGCTTTGGCAGCTTAGAAACCCCAGACCAACTCGTCTGGGTCGAACTCGATGGTCTGGAGCGGGAGGACTCGCTCGTACGATTCAATCAACTATTTGAGGAAAGGGCCTCAGTTTTGGGTGGCTGTAATGGCCTGCTCGTTGTGGAGGTGGACGCGGTAAAAGCTATGGCTATTTGGAACCCCTCTACACGAAAGTACAGGGTGCTATCTTATAATTCGAATTCTTCTTATAGGTCATGGGTGATGGGATTTGGGTACGACCCTGTAAACAAGGATTATAAGTTGTTAACGGCTACCATAATTTCAGTTGGGGAAGATTATACGCAATCTAAATCTTTTACCTATGAGTACCAGATATATAGTATGAAGGCCAAGACATGGAGAAGACTTGATGATGACTTCCACGAAAACTATGGGTATAACGAGTTTGATGATCATGTGCTTGTCAACAATGCTTTGCACTGGATTCTTACCCCAAAGCTTGAGGGACATGGCCCTTTCGCCTTTATTTTCGAGTTTGATCTCGTGACTGAACAACACCGCGAGATTTCGATGCCGAATTTCGAATTGGTTGAAGGAGAAATGTTCACTTATAAACTGGTGAAATTTGCAGGGTGCCTTGGTTTGGTTTTGGAAAACCGATCAGTCCCCATGGCTTATCGTTTCGACATATGGATAATGAAGGACCGAGGGTCGTCGGTGGTGTGGGCTAGGCTATTCTCGGTGCTGCCGTCAGAGATAATTGGGAGTGTTTATCACCCTTTACAATCTGTGGAATATTTGGTCCCTCTAGCATATCACAAGACCACGGATAAGGTTCTCCTTTGTATAAACTACCAGAGACTTGTTGTGTACCATCTGCAAATTAAGACGGCAAAAGATGTCAGGATTTCGGATATTCCCAACCATTTCGAGCCATTCCTGTGTGTCAACAGTCTAGTTGGAGTTGATTAGAAAAACATCATGTTAGGCGTAGCTCGGTTCGGATTAATCTTTTTAAAGAAATTTACAGACTCATATGATAATTAGTTACTATTTCTTGTATTTTACTAGTCAGTTTTAGACTAAATATGCCAAGGATTTTAATACATCATTTAATTGGTAATAATTTATGATAAATTTTATATACTGTACATAAGTATTTAATAACAGGACACCTAGCATCATGTTTTGCTTTGTTAATTATTACTTGTCTCCGTATGCTTGTTGTCTGACTTGCCAGGATGATTTTCCATACTTCTATACTAAAACTATGTCAATATGTATGTCTTCATATTCTAGAATCAGTACTCTCGACAACATTATCTTATCTAGCGACTTTCTACTCGGTCTTTTTTTTTTTCCCTTTAATTTCAATGATAATCAGGATATCGACCCTTATTTATTAGGAATTTGTTTTACTATTATTATTATTATTATTATTAGTTTTGAATAATAAAGGACAATTGAGAAGATAAGATCTAATTAGGATATCGATTCTTATTTATTAGAAATTCGTTTTATTATTTTTGAATAACGGAGGACAATCGAGAAAATAAGATCTAACTGGAAATGATGACGAGTCCATTCGCTTGTCGATGTAGCTGCAGTGTAAGTTATAGTACTGTTTATGTTTTGTTCGTTGGTTATTTTGATTGTTTACAATTGAAACACTTTTTTTTTTACATCTTTTATAGTAAAAAGTAAGAGATAAAAATAATATTAATGATGCACGTCTTTTCATGTATCTCATTATAATTGTTAGATCACTATTAAATAATGATCAAACGGTTAAAAAATAATACCTACACATAGGTTAAAAAAAAATACCTACTAAATTGGTGTCCATATATATAGGTTCTCTTTTCTAGCTATAGTTATTTTGAAGTGATATTATTATTTTTATACTTTGTATTTTGATACTTAATTAAAATTATATCTCGTATTTTGGTTATTATCAACATTAGCCCTTATATTTGAAATATGTTATAAATTTGTATCCTAACTTAATATCAATTTAGAGCAGTTAATTTACTAAGATGCTGTTTAAAAATCCGAGAATAAGTTTACTAAATCATATTGGTTAATTAACTGCTCTAAATTGATATTAAGTTATAAATTTGTAACAAATTCTAAATCTAAGAGTTAATATTGATAATAACAGAAATACAAGGTACAAATTAAATAAAGTGTCAAAATATAATATATAAAAGTGATACTTTCTCATCACTACTATAAAAATACCATAAGAAGACAGAGATCAGAATACTAAAAATGATGGGTTATCAGCACCACGTCATCTATAAAAATGCAGATGACGAGATGAAAATTTTAAACATTATAAATGACGGGTTTTGCTAATACCTATCGTCTATGTTAGATTAAAAATAAAATTTGAGGAATGGCCAACGAGTTTACTATATCCGTCATCTATTATCGACTTGTTTTTTTTATTTTTTTCATTCAGCATCAGAAGTGAAACGTACCGTTTCACAGTGAAACCCGTCATCTTTAGCTCTTCGATTGCTTATTGTGTACAATGCCGCAACCCTTCTCTATTTTTCATTTCCCACTTCGATCAATAACTCTCGATTTGCCACCGTATCCTTTTAAGCCCTACTCGTCAACCTGCCAGTGTGCTCATCATCCTTCATAGAGTGGTTCGTTGTGACTTGAATTATCTATTTTGTAACTTGATTAGAAGGCAAGATTATCTATTCTAAAGCTCTTCCTCAAGCCTAGGCCCCTTCTAAACCATCTTCCACCTGCTCACCAATTGGCTCGAGCCCCTCTGAGTCGTCATCCCGTGCTCATCCTCCTTCACCACTGCTGACGATCGATCTCGTGCTGGTTCTATTTCTCACATTATTAGGTACGTTATATATAAATACCAAGGTTCTATTTCTAACATTCCCATACGAATACCAAATTGTTTGATGGGCTCGATATATATACATATATATATATATATATATAAATGATTTTGTTTCTAAATTGTTAGAATTTACATTTCTGATTTGGGTTATTCTTTATCTAGATATATATATATATATATATATAAATATATACATATATATATATATATATTAGGAGTAGTGTAAATCGGATTACCTGAATGTACCTTTGTTTAACACAAGTTCTCTTTGATTTTATTTATTTTCTTTTGGTAAAAATCTAAACAATTGCATAATGCTAAGAAATGTATGATAACTAAAGAGTAATAAGTATTCAGTAGGTCCATACCATGGGGGCTCTTCCTCTGCATCTCCAATGAGATCAGTGGTAGGCTTCGGAATCATGCCTATTAGCTCGATCCCTCCGCTTCTACCACAGATCTCCGAAAATTCTCCCAATTACAAAAAATATCAGATATATCGTACCGTAAAACTTTCAAATTTGAGCAAATAGAATTCGAGCTCTAATATTAGATTTTTTAAAAACTATTACAACTCTAACTCGAGTGAAAGTCTTTGAGAAAATAGGTAATTTTTTTGGTAATACTTTGATAATTGTAAGTAATATTGTATTGTAATTATGTTTGCTCATAAACTTAGGTTCTATGTATCTAATTGATATGAAATGGTCATTTGAAGCTTATGCATGTTATGTGTTCAATAAAATGACTAAGAGAATCTTAGTAGAGTAAAATTACTTTTTTCACATTTATAGTTCTCTATGATTAGTAGGATTGGTATTAAGTTTAAAGTCTATGTTTTATGTGTTTTTTTGTTTCCATAGTATAGATTATATAGTGATGGATAGAGACTGGATGACGGCAAGGAGAACTTCTAGTGAATATAAAAATAGAGTTGAAAACTTTATTTGATTTGCCTTGGATCACGCCGATGACCCCAATATCATATTATGTTCTTTTGTTAGTTGTCGTAACACTAAGAAATGTTCTGTGGTTAATGTAAGAGAACATTTGTTTTTTAACGGGATTGATAAAAGTTATAAAAGATAGATATGGCATGGAGAAGATGTATTACCTTTATTAGAAGAGAGTTTATTCAGATTCCAGAGAGAATATGAAAGAGATGAACATAATGAAGCTAAGTAGTTAACATAGTAAATGATGCAAAGGATAGATTTATAGATCATGCAGCAGAATTTCAAAGTTTGTTATGTGATGCTGAGATATCATTGTATAAGGGATGTACTAAATTCACGAAATTGTCTATCCTTGTGATGGAATTTGAAGGCATGAGGTGGGTGGAGTAACACTAGTTTCACGTACCTTTGGAACTAATTAAAGATATCCTTTCAATCGATAACGGGCTTCCTATATCCATATATAAGACTACAAAGACATTGTCATCACTAGGAATAGAATACGCAAAAATACATGTATGCCCTAATGATTGCATTCTTTATCATAAAGAGAATTCAACATTAGATATTTATCCAAAATAATCGCACCTAAGATGGAGAAAAGGTAAAAAGTCGTCTAAAGTGCGAAACGGAATTCCTGAGAAAGTGTTGTGGTATATACCACTAATACCATTATTCATTCAAATGTTTAAAAATGAAAAGCATGCAAAAAATTTGACTTGGCATGCAGACAGAATAGTATATGATGACAAATTTCGTCATCTCACTGATTCTCCGCAATGGAAGACATTTGATATGCAAAATCCCGAGTTTAGTGCTGAAATAAAAAATCTCCGTCTTGGACTTTCAGCTGATGGTGTCAATCCGCACAATAATTTTAGTAGTAGAGGTATTTCGATCCAGTAAATGGATGGCCATGTATGGAGATGGAGCGGAGTTATATAAGTAATTGCTTGTTACTTATTATATTGATTGATGGCGACTAATTTTATTCTTACTGACTATTTTTTAAATTTTTTATAACTTAAGATGATTGAGATTCACACTATTCAGGTACAGTTGCAAGTATCTTCATCTATCTTAGGACAAATATAAGGACACAGTTTGCACCGTCTAATATTGATTAAATAATGATTGTTAACGAGGTACTTGATCTTAGGAGAGACTTCAAGAGAGACTTTAGTTGCAAATATCTTCATCTACCATCTGCAAACAAAGACGACAGAAGATGTCAGGATTTCGGATATTCCGAAACATTTCAAGCCATTCGTGTGTGTGAACAGTCTAGTTGGAATTGATTAGAAAGACATCAAACGGAGTGATGTTAGGCGTAGCTCGGTTCGGATTAATCTTTAGGGGTTTATTGTTTAAAGAAATTTACAGACTCATATGAAAATGAATTACTATTTCTTGTATTTTACTATTCAATTTTAGACTAAATATGCCAAGGATTTTAATACATCATTTAATTGGTAATAATTTTTAATTTATTCATGGTAAATTTTATATACTATACAAAAATATTTGACACAATGGACAAGACACCTAAGATCATGTTTTGCTTTGTTAATTATTACTTGTCTCCGTATGCTTGTTGTGTGACTTGCGAGGATGATTTTCCGTACTTCTATACTAAAACTATGTCAATATGTATGTCTTCATATTCTAGAATCAGTACTCTCAACAACATTATCTTATCTAGCGACTTTCTACTCGGTCTTTTTTTTTTTCTTTAATTTCAATGATAATCAGGATATCGATCCTTATTTATTAGAAAATTGTTTTACTATTATTATTATTATTTTTTTTTTGAATAATAGAGGACAATTGAGAAGATAAGATCTAATTAGGATATCGATTCTTATTTATTAGGAATTCGTTTATTATTATTATTATTTTTGAATAATGGAGGACAGCTGAGAAGATAAGATCTAACTGGAAATGATGACGAGTCCATTCGCTTGTTCGATGTAGCTGCGGCAGTGTAAGTTATAGTACTGTTTATGTTTTGTTCACTGGTTATCCTGATTGTTTACAATTGAAACTCTTTTTTTCACATTTTTTTATAGTAAAAAGTAAGAGAGAGAAATAACATTAATGACGTACGTCTTTTCATGCATCTCATTATAGCCGTTGGATCACTATTAAATAATAATCCAACGGTTAAAAAACAATACCTACACCTAGGTAATAAAAAAAAACCTGCTGAATTAGTGCCTATATATATAATAATATATATAGGTTCTCTTTTCTAGCTATAGTTATTTTGAAGGGATACTATTATTTTTATACTTTGAATTTTGATACTTAATTAAAATTATATCTCGTATTTTGGTTATTATCAACATTAACTGTTATATTTGAAATATGTTATAAATTTATACCCTGATATAACCAATTTAGAGCAGTTAATTTACCAAGATGCTGTTTAAAAATCCGAGAATAAGTTTACTAAATCACACTACAAGAAATATGACTTTCGCCGATGCATTGTGTCGTCAGAAAAAGTAGCATAAAACCGTCGGCGAAAGGTATTTGACAATTACGGATGCAATTTCTCGTCGGCGACTATCGTCGGTGTAAGACCGTAGCTAAATGTCACTTTCCGACGGAAATTTAATTTCGTCGGTAAAAGTAACCTTCGCCGACG
>JXTB01000044.1:971370-995612 GCA_002914805.1 Parasponia andersonii
TTTATTTAATTGATTGTTATAATTATTTATTAATTAATAATTAATTTGAGTAACTAATATATTAAAATTTGGAAGAAGATTTATTAACACAAATTTTATTAAATAAAAAAATACAAATTGTACCTAAAATTAGAACATATTATAAAATAAAAAATGTCTACAATTCTGGAGGCGGAGGCTGTGGCATCTCGATGCCGAACTTTGCAATCAATATTTGAAGCATCCGATTTTGCTCGTTGAGTTGTCACTGAGTCTTCTCGAGCCAGCGTTGATTCTCTGCTTCCTTTTCGGCCATTTGTCACTGAGTCTCGTCTATTCGCCGTGCGTGCTCCGCATCCTTCTCAGCTAGCTGCTGCTTCAAGGTAGCGATGAAATAAAAATTAAAGTAATTATAATTTATATACGCAAATTAATATTTTAAACAAGCAAAGTGAATTCTTACACGTTTCTCCTGGATGTACTCGTTCCGCCAACTAGACGGCTTGAGATGGCAGCTCTTGAAGTAGTCGATAGGGCGTATAAGCTCTCCGGTCTCTAGGTTTCCCTATGAAAGTAGGAAAAAAAAGCTAGATTATTTGGTTATAGTATATTTTGTACTGATTAAAGAAAATGTTTGACTTTCTAACCTTTGCCTTCATTTGGCTAATCATGGTAGACGACCCATGTGCAGGCGAATATAATTGCTTAGACCGATTTTCTGAGTTCTGCGTCGAGAATTTCTACAAAAATACACAAGTTGTTAATTTCACCATTGATTATAATTTATTCTTAATAATTAATTTTTTTTTTTATAAAAGTATGTTAATTACCTCAAACTCTTGAGAACTGAAATGATCACACAAAATATTTCACTGATCGAATGGAACGTTCTTATACGGATTGGCCTTAATAAAAGCCATATCCTCTTACCCCTTATTTTCGTAAAATGATTCCACATCATGTTGCACCAATCCTGTAAATATGCCATCATGGACTGCTCAATAGAATCCATGAAGAGTGCATCGGAATGAGAAAAATCAAACTTCACCTGCGAAATTAAAATAGACAATTATTAATAAAGGCTTTTATTAAAATAGTTTAAAATAAATATTTTAGAAAACTCACTCACCTCCATCAGGTTCAAAATGAGCTTAATGTCTTCGTTCTTCATATCCTTCCACATCGGAGTGGAAGCTGGGATGGTGTCTCTAACCATTTTGGCAAGAATATTCAAGAACATCTTGCCATGATCCAAGATAGGCTTCCCTATCTTTTCACAAAGCTCAACCTTCAATCGGTCAGTCTTAAGCCTCTTAAGTTCTTTTTCGACCGAACAACTACTCGTCTCTTCCCTAACCCTCTTTCCCTTATGATCATGTCTATCATCTCCAGAGCTGGAATCAGAGGCAGTATTAGTTGCTAGGGGAGCGCTCCCGTGGCTAGACATCCTATAAAAAAAACATTATCATAGTTTAGAAGCGTTACATAGCAATAAAAAAAAAATAATAAACACAAAATTTTTAAAGCTCTACACACACTAGAATATAAAATTATGTTACATTATCAGATAATCCATTCTCTTCTTCAGAACTTGTATCACTATCGTCATCAAGTTCAACTTTTTCATCATTGTATTCCTCTAAAGTATCGTCTTCAAACTCATCATCATCAACTAAGAAGTCATTAGGAGTCAAACCCATCAAGAAATTGGACTGACTTGATAAATTGACAGAACTTCTTTCGCTCCCCAGGACTTGAAGTGTAAGAAGCATGTGGCTTCTTTCACTTGTTTCCCACTTTGTATAAATGTAACTCCTTGCGAATATTCATATCTATAAGATCAAGTCTAGCCTTATCTGTGTCTTTTGATTTCCCCTCGATGCTTAAGAGAGTTCCCAAGACACAGTCACACACATTTTTCTCGATATGCATGATATCTAAATTATGTCTCAGTAACAAGTGTCACCAATAGTCAAGCTCGAAAAAAATGCTTTTTTCGACCAATTTAGCTCGACTGTAGTATATTTCCTCTTCACTCCGCCATAATCTTTGTGTTTCCTAGGCAACTTGATATGTAAGTACTCTAACTGACTCAAAATATCATCTCCAGAGTACTTGTTAGGTGGTGACCTTAAGTTATATTAACCATCATATTGTCTACTCCTCATTTTATCATCCATCAGAAGAAAGTGTCTGTGCCCAATATATGCTACCTTATTTCGGATCCCCACAGATGGAGTTTCTTTATTACAAGTTGGGCATGCTTTATATCCTTCTTTACTCCAATCTGATATTAAGGCATATGTTGGATAATCATTAATGGACCACATCACTATAGCCAGCATACAGAACGTGTTACCACTTACTATATCCCTCGTTTCAACACTATTCAACTATAATTCCTTTAACTTATCAACCAAAGGTCTCAAAAAGATATCCATGTCCTTCCCAGGGGCAGTAGGACCAGGGATGAGGAGAGACAACATTATTGACTCCGCTTTCATGCACTTCCACGATGGCATGTTATACGAAACAAGTATAACTGGCCACATGCTATAAGCAGTGCTCATATTCCCAAATAGGTTAAATCCATCTGTTGCCAACCCTAATCGGACATTTCGTGGATCAGGTGCAAATACAGAATATTTTCAATCAAACTCCTTCCAAGTAAGACCATCTGTAGGGTGTCTCAAAACACTATCTTCTTTTGGCCTTCCTGAATTATGTCATCTCATGTCCTTTGCAATATGTCGAGAACTATACAACCGCTTCAATCGAGGTGTAATGGGAAAATACCTCATCACTTTCTTCAGTATTTTTTTCTCTACTTTCCAACGGCTTTCACCACATATCGGAAAACTGTTTAACTCTGAGTTCTCCATCTAAAATATAGCACAATCGTACTTGCATATATGAATTGATTCGTATCTAAGACCGATATCACGTCACTTTGCCTTAGCCTCATAGTGCGATCTAGGTATATTAGTCCCATCTAAAAATGCTTCAAGCAACAATTTGAGTAACATATCAAATGATTTATTGCTCCACTTGTTGAGGACTTTGAAATGCATCAACTTAACTAAAAAGTTAAGTGACGAGAACTTTGTGCACCCAGGATACGACTCTTTCTCCATCTCCTCAAATAACTTACTAAACTTGTCTGAGTCTTGATTGCCATCTGTCGGGATGTCATCTAAGTTTGGATCAACTTCATGACTTGGTCCATTTATTTCAGGAATATCAGTCATAAGATCATACATCTCATCCCTTTGTCTTCGCTTTCCGCAATTACTGTTGGAAATGATTCTCCGTGATATGACCATATAGTATAGGACTATTCGATGCCCTTCTCAACTATATGTTGTTCCATTGTATCTGGGTCTTGGAATTTCCCATTCAAACATCTTCTACATGGACATCTTACTTTACCTTGGTTGTTGACAAATGCTTTTGATCTCTCAGCAAAAGCCTTAGCACCACTTCTAAACTGAGCTGACAATCGATTCCTTATGCTCATCCAACTCTTGTCGATGTCCATCTTATATTGTCCACATATAGCAAAGAACAATTATCAGTAAAGAGCACATACAATGAAATATAAAATAGCTGTGTACATGTGTCCTAAATCCACCTTATCACTCCACTACTAAAAAGTAAGGCCCTATCCCATTCAAGATTAATTTGTTATATAGTTTATCATTCACTCAAACATTGTTCCGTTCATGCCAAAATTCCAGCAGCAACTTCCCACAGTTCTCCTAAGTGTGTACATCTAAGTGTGCTACATATATGTACACACTTAGAGAACACAAGAGATACCACCAGAGAACAATGTTTATAAGCAAACGACAACACATAACGTGTAATCCCAAATTGTCCAAACGGAACAATTCAGGAGTCGATATCAAGATGCATAATCTCTCACTGACTCCTGAACGAGTCTAAGGTAATTTCTTTCGTGCATAAAATATATCATGTATATATTAAAGATAGTTGATAAGTGTACATATTTGAAAAGAAATCATCAACCAACAGAATAACTGTAGATTGATTATTCTCTTCTATGGGTATTTTTGTAATTTCGAGACTTCTAGGGGTGTGTCATAAGGGTATTTCAGAAAATCTACATCTTTTATTGGTATCTCGTGTACTTTAGGGTTATTTTAGAAAATTTAAAATGTTTTATGTTTTATAGGGGTGTTTTATCATTTTAGGTATCATATGATTATTTTTTATTTAATACACGATTTTTATTTATTATGATTTTAATCTAATATTAAAAATTATTATGTATATTATGAAATATAAAATTTTTAAGGGATAAAATTTTAAGTGCCAAAAAAAAGGGGAGAACTTGTACCACTTTTAGGTGATCCTAACTACTAAGGATCCTCTAAAAGACGGTACAAGTTCCCCCCTCTTTTTTTAGTATTCAATATTTTATTAAACATTTTGGTGCACTAAAATGATGAACATATGTTCCAAAAATTATGTTTAACAAGCTGCACAGACGGCACCGAGTACTAAGAGGTGTGCACACTAAGTGTGCACACTCGGCACTTAATACCAAGTGTGTGTATATATGTGCACATACAACACTTATAGCCAAGTGTGTGTACATTTATACAATAAAACCACCTACATTATAATACAAATTAGATATAAAACTAAAATATATAGCTTAACGAACACTGACAAATCACATCCAGAATATCGTGCACCAAACTTAACATACTAGCTTCTAAACACTATTTGACATAAACTGTATCAAGTTTACCAATATTAAAAACAAATGTACCACATCCAAAAGAATATGAATCAAGCCTAAAATTTGAATTTTCCAAACTCTTGACATTAGCAAAAACAGGTAAACGAATGTCATAAATGGACATAACATAAATAGAAAATTATCTACCAAACTTCATTACGAGTTTCCAAACACTTCTGAAATAAACTATTTCACATCTACTAATATCAGAAACAAATGTACCACATCCAAAACAAATATGAATCGAATCTAAAATCTCAAATTTTCTGAAACCTTGAGATAAGCTAAAATGGGTAAACGAAAATGAGAAACATGCATACGGAAACTAAAACATCATCTCCCACACACTTTTTACATAGACTATTTCATATCTACTGATATCAAAATAAATGTCCAATTTTCCGAACTCCTGATAGAAATACGGGAAACAGAGGTACCAAAACTAAAAAAATCTTCTGCCAAACTTAGAATATTAGTTTCCAAACACTGTCTAAGAAAACTATATCAGATCTACCAATATCAACCAAAATCATGCTTATATATGAGACTTGAGAGATTGTTAGCCAAATAATAAATACGTCAATGAGAAACATATACCATAAAAAATGATGTAAACATGCAAAACAGGAAATCGAAACAAGAAATAGAAATGGCACTCAGAACCAGTTTTGTGATACAAGCCTACCAAACAAACAAGTATTGGACCCGACAACTCAAAGTTTGCAAAGTTATTGAGTTTAAAAAACAAAATACCCATATAAACAAAATTTCAAAAATTAAAATTTAAAAAAAAATAAATACACAAAATCAGTTTCAGAAGCATTTACTTTTCAAACCATAAGATTACTGAGAAAGAAGACCACGAGCCCAAAAAACCAAGCAAAACAAACTGAGACCAAGCAAAACAAACTAAGACCAAGTAAAAGAGAGAGGAACCGAGAGCAAAAGTGAGAGGGCGACAGAAGAGAGAAGGGCTGTAAGGAAGGAGTGACGGTGAGGGAAGAGTGGCGGAAGAGAGGGAAATGGGCGGTGAAAGAGAGAGAGAGAGAGAGAGAGAGAGAGAGAGAGAGAGAGGGGCTGTGATCGATGAGAGAAAGGGAAAGAGAGTGACTGTGGCTGAAATGAGACTAAGAGAAAGAGGAGAATAGGGTTTTGTTATAAAAATTTACCAACGGATTTTATATAGTCCGTCGATGAAAGTCTGCTTTCTTATAGTGATTTACCGACGGGTGAATATTTTCTATCAGTGAATGTTTTTCAAAAAAAATGACTATATAAAAATGACCGTGTTTTAACTTTAAAGGAAGACACTTTCACCGACGGACAACACAAGCTCGTCGGTAAATGTATTTTTATAAAATGTCTTTTTTTGGAGTAAAAAAATACTAGCGCCCAAAAATTAATATTCGTGGGAAAAAACTCGGGTATTTTCCCACATATTTTTTACTGACGAAAAGTTAATAATGCGTCGGTATATTGAATATATACCGACGAGTAGCCCGTAGGTATAAAAGCTCCAAAAGTTGATTTTTTAGGCCATCATTTACCGACAAGATTAGGTTAAAACGTTGGTAAATGTAACTTTTCCCGACGAGCTAATCTTAGTCCATCAGGAAATGTTGATTTTCTTGTAGTGTCATATTAGTTAATTAACTACTCTAAATTGATGTTAAGTTATAAATTTGTAATAGATTTTAAATCTAAGGGTTAATATTGATAACAACAAAAATACAAGGTAAAAATTAAATAAAGTGTCAAAATATAAAGTATGAAAGTGATACTTTCTCATCACTACTATAAAAATATCATTAGAAGATAGAGATCAAAATACTAAAAATGATGGGTTATCAATACCACATCATCTATAAAAATGCGGATGACGAGATGAAAATTTTAAACATTATAAATGACAGGTTTTACTAATACATGTCGTCTATGTTAGATTAAAAATAACGGGTTTACTATATCCGTCATCTATTATTGACCTATTTTTTTTTTTTTTCCATTCAGCGCCAGAAGTGAAACGTATTGTTTCACAGTGAAACCTGTCGTCTTTAGCCCTTCAATTGCTTATTGTGTACAATGCCGCAACCCTTCTTTATTTTTCATTTCCTATTTCGATCATTAACTCCTGATTTTCCCCTGTATCCTCTTAAGCCCTGCTCATCGACCTGCCAGTGTGCTCGCCATCCTTCATTGAGTGGTTCGTTGTGACTTGAATTATCTATTTCGTAGCTTGATTAGAAGGCTAGATTATCTATTCTAAAGCTTGTCCTCAAGCCTAAGCCCCTTCTAAACCATCTTCCACCTACTCACCAATTGGCTCGAGCCCCTCTGTGTCATCATCCCGTGCTCATCCTCCTTCACCACTATTGACGGTCGATCTCGTGCTGGTTCTATTTCTAACATTTTTAGGTACGTTATATATAAATACCAAGGTTCTATTTCTAACATTGCTATACGAATACCAAATTGTTTGATGGGCTCGATATGTATATATATATATATATATACATATATATATAAATGATTTTGTTTCTAAATTGTTAGAATTTACATTTCCAGATTTGGGTTATTCTTTGTCTAGATATATATATTTATATTAGGTGTAGTGTAAATCGGATTACATGAATGTACCTTTGTTTAACACAAGTTCTCTTTGATTTTATTTATTTTCTTTTGGTAAAAATCTGAACAATTGCATATTGCTAAGAAATGTATGATAACTAAAGAACAAGAAGTATTCAGTAGGTCCATACCGTGGGGGTCTGCCCCCGCATCCCCAATAAGATCAATGGTAGGCTTCGGAATCAGGCCTATTAGCTCGATCCCTCCGTTTCCACTACAGATCTCCAAAAATTCTCTCAATCACAAAAAATACCAGATATATCGCACCGCAAAACTTTCAAGTTTGAGCAAATAGAATTCAATTTCTAATATTAGATTTTTTTAAAAAAACTATTACAACTCCAACCCGAGTGAAAGTCTTTGAGAAAATAGGAAATTTTTTTTGTAATACTTTGATAATTGTAAGTAATATTGTATGGTAATTGGGTTTGCTCATAAACTTAGGTTCTATGTATCCAATTGATATGAAATGGTCATTTGAAGCTTATGCATGTTATGTGTTTGATAAAATGACTAAGAGAATACTAGTAGAGTAAAATTACTTTTTTTGACATTTATAGTTCTTTATGATTTGTTGGATTGGTATTAAATTTAAAGTTTCTGTTTTATGTGTTTTTTGTTTCCATAGTATAGATTATATAGTGATGGATAGTGACTGGATGACGGCAAAGAGAACTTCTAGTGAATATAAAAATAGAGTTGAAAACTTTATTTGATTTGCCTTGGATCATGCCGATGACCCCAATTTGATATTCTGTTCTTTTGTTAGTTGTCGTAATACTAAGAAATATTCTATGGTTAATGTAAGAGAATATTTGTTTTTTAACGGGATTGATAAAAGTTATATAAGATAGATATGGCATGGAGAAGATATATTACCTTTATTAGAAGAGAATTTATTCAGATTCCGGAAAGAATATGAAAGAGATGAACATGATGAAACTACAGTAGTTAACATAGTAAATGATGCAAAGGATAGATTTATAGATCGCAGAATTTCAAAGTTTGTTATATGATGCTGAGACATCATTGTATGAGGGATGTACTAAATTCACAAAATAATCTACCCTTGTGATAGAATTTGAAGCAGGAGGTGGGTGGAGTAACACTAGTTTCATGTTCCTTTTGGAACTAATTAAAGATATCCTTCCAATCGATAACGGGCTTCTTATATCCATGTATAAGGCTACAAAGACATTGTTATCGCTAGGAATGGAGTACGAGAAAATACATGTATGTCCTAATGATTGTATTCTTTATCATAAAGAGAATGCCACATTAGATATTTGTACAAAATACTCGCACCCAAGATGGAAGAAAGGTAAAGAGCCATCTAAAGAGCGAAACGGAATTCATGAGAAAGTGTTGTAGTATATACCACCAATATCATGATTCAATCGAATGTTTAAAAATGAAAAACATGCAAAGAATTTGACTTGGCATACAGACAGAATAGTATATGATGACAAACTTCATCATCTCGCTAATTCTTCGCAATGGAAGACATTTGATATGCAAAATCCCGAATTTAGTGCTGAAATAAGAAATCTTCGTCTTGGACTTTCAGCTGATGGTATCAATCCGCATAGTAATTTTAGTAGTAGAGGTATTTTGATCCAGTAAATAGATGGCCGTGTACAGAGATGGAGCAAAATTATATAAGTAACTAGTTGTTACTTATTATATTGATTGATGGCTACTAATTTTATTCTCACTGACTATTTTTTTAATTATTTATAACTTAAAATGATTGAGATTCACACTATTCAAGTATAGTTGCAAGTATCTTCATCTGCCTTAGGACAACTATTGGGGCATAGTTTACACCATCTAATATTGATTAAACAATGATTGTTGATGAGTACTTAGTCTTAGGAGAAACTTCAGGAGAGGAGTCGATCGGAAGCTTAAGGCGAGTGTTGGATATGCTAGTATCTCTTTTATAGTAGTTTTTCCACCATATGAGCCTATTGTGCCTAGGGCGAAGTTGCAAAACTTCTTCAATTAGAAGAAAAATAATTTGGTTGCAGCCCAACAGCGTGAGGCAATTCTCGTAGCACACTATCATATAAAGATGCGATACTATACTAAATAAATGTGTGACACGGAAACTCCATTATCGACATTAGTTCTAGGATTCTAGCTTGACATTCAACCATTTAGTACTCTGACTATTCCTCCCATGCCTCCACCGCCTACGTCGCCATTATAAATTGTCTATACCAATAGCCAAATGTATCGGCGTTATTGTTACCATATAGTGATGACTTAATAGAGACAGACATTTTGTTCTGCTATTTTGATCAAAAGTACTTAGTTATTTATTATCGTTTAGATTTAAACTTAAATTTATGTGCTTAAATTTCAAAACAAAAAATGTACTTTTGGTAAAAATGTAGTTTAAATTAGAACAACTGACAAATTTTCTATACAATACGACTTCAAAACGACATGAAATAAATGCGTTTGATTGACATATTTAATATTAATATCAATTTTGGGTTGATAAGAATAATATGAATAGTACAGATGGATGGGTTTTATTTTCATATCAACACGATACAACATAGATATAACATGTTTATTCGTAATCTAATGTTTTAAATAGATCTTTAATTCATTTTAAATATGTTTATATGTGTTTACTTGAAATATTAAATATACATTGTGTTAAAACTAAATAATCGTATTAATATGATTCCTCTAATTCAATATTCCTATTTTCCTATATCTAGTACTTTCCCTTACTTTAGTTGTTGGGAAAAATCTAATCCCATCCTTTATTCCCGCTTACATACATGAGATATTTTAAAAAGTGAATATCTTTCACCTTCTTTGGGCCCGTCTTGATAACTTTAGAGACATTTAGTTAAAAAGTGAATATCTTTCGCACAGATTCCCTAGCAGATATAGGATTATTCTTGTCATATCATCGTGTTAATTCGAATATAATACATAGAATGAATTACAAGTCCTATGATGTTTGACTAAAATGGTATAGATAAATTTAGGGCATTAATTATATATGTTGACCATATTTTAAGGCCCATGGTGCAAGATCAGACAACATCGACTAGGGTTGAAAACAAACTTGACCTTGGTCAAAACTTCAAAAAAACTATATCCAAGGCCGAAAAGTTGGCATGAAGAAACTTAGAGTTGGTATAGTCCTGTGGGAACAAGATTTGGGCATTGCAATAAGAGTATTAAGATAATTCTAGATACATGGCATTAAGGATTTAGTTTTGATAAAAGCTAAGAATAAGGCATTTTTATTATCATAATGTTAGTATTAGTAGACATACTAGGTGTAAAAACTCTATAGATTATTCAGATTCTTTGCAAAAGATCTTTTTCAATACTATTATTGCGAAATAATCTTCTTTAAATTATAAATTTATTTTAAAGTCCACAGTATAAATTAATATTGTTGTTCAGTACAACTAGATACTGCTCGATAATACTTGACAAGTATGTTGGGCTACTTGACATGTTCAGCAAAAGGATAATAAGGTAATTGTCTATAGCCATGGTATAAGTTATTTTACAACTTAAATACTAGGCCTTTTACTAAAATTGCTAAATTAGAAAGATCTAGCAAATTTCTCTAGATCATTCATCCCAAATGTTTAATATAAAGTACAGTCTTTGGTACTAGCCAAAATACAAGTTATAAATTAAGTAATATTAAATTTACTTATGTATTTCGTACCAAAGGACATTATTATAATTAAAAAGGGTAAAATCACAAATGATCATGTATTTATCAATTCTTTATTAACAATCCTAGACTTTGAAATGTCCAAATAAACCTTCAGATTGTAATTTCATCAATTATTTCATTATATTTTTAACACTTATAGGTGCTATTTAGTAACACTTTTGTTTCTTATTTTCTTATATATAAAGACAAAAGTACTTTTTCTTATTACGTTTTTGAATTTTCAAAAACAAAAGTGTGTTTGGTAACCATGTTTTTGTTTTTTAACATGTTTGATAACCATTACTTTTTACTTTTAAAAAAAAAAAAAGTAATGTTAGAAGATCTAATTACAAAAAAGTGACACGGACATTTAAAAATTATAAAAATAAATAGAGAGAACAATGAGGGAGGAGGGGAGGGAGAGAGAGAGAGGAAAAGTGGTATTTTCTAAATAAATTTTAAAAATGGTATTTATTGAAATAAAAC
This sequence comes from Parasponia andersonii, assembly GCA_002914805.1. Taxonomy (NCBI): domain Eukaryota; kingdom Viridiplantae; phylum Streptophyta; class Magnoliopsida; order Rosales; family Cannabaceae; genus Trema; species Trema andersonii. Next base: position 982,935 of record JXTB01000044.1, read on the forward strand.
TGTAAAAGTGATATTTTTCTAAAAAATTGTAAATTTTTGAAATTTTTACCATTTTAAATTTTTATTTCGAAAAATATCAATTTTAAAATATTATTTATAAAAAAAACAGTTTAAAAAGTATTTAGAAAAGTACGACTTTACAAGTTACAAAAGGGATAATAACGAGAGAGACGATGATGATGAAAGTCTAAACATATTTGAATTTTGATGCTAGATTTTTGAAAATTTGTTTAAAAAATCATTTAAAGTAAAAAATTTTTCTTTTCTAAATTTTAAAAATTTTGTTTTCAAATAAAAAAACAAAAAAAAATAAAAATAGTTTTACCGAACATATTTTGAAAAATATTTCCACTTTTTTTATTTAAGAAAACAAAAAAATTGTTTAAAGAAGTGTTACCAACCAAGTCCATAAAATCTATCTTTCATTTCCTTAATAAGTTTGGAGAAATTGCTCTCAATCAAAATGAAAATAAGTCAAAAATCAAATTAAATCAGAACACATTATAATTTAGTTTTATTTTGACTTGATTTTGGATTTATTGTTGTTTTGATTGAGGATGATTTTGGGGTGTCAATGTTCTTCGAGAGTAATTATGTAATTCCAATTTATTTTTTCAATTTGCATATCTCATTTGGTATCGATCGATTGATTTATTAGGTGTAAAACACAAAAATAAATAAATAAATAAAACAACACTTGATGAAAGTTTAATTAGAGATGTCAAAAACCGTAGGTGAATGGTTTCTATCAAATAATTGTTAAATGGAGAATTAATTGATTGAAAATTAAGAGATATTTATGTTATCCCTCTCTTAGTTAAGAACTATATATGGTAGGCTAGTTCAATCATGACTCATTTTGGATACCACGAATATCCCTTTTAACTTTATAATCATAAATAACGAGAAAAATTATAGTAAGTGTCCTTTTTCTACACTTACTTTCAGTAAATTTCTGATTTTTTTTTATTTAAATAACTAAAATGATCATTTTTTTCCCTTTTATAGCTTAGAAGATAAAAAGATATTCAGAATTGAAAATTAGAAAAACAACAACATCAACAATAATCATAATAATCTGAGTGCTTATTGGGGGCAGCCTCATAGATTTATTTTATTATGAATCCTTACTTTTCTTTTCTTTTCTTTCATATTTTACATAATGAAAATGAAAAAGCCAATCAGGTGAAAAAACCCCGATGGCATATATCTTTCCGTGGCCCCACATATTTTTTTTAATTAATTAATTACGGAAAAATAAAAAGGGGAAGTCAATATAGAAAATTTTAAAAAAATCGTAAAAGTTTGTGGGTGCCTTACTCGTATTGATAGAGAGTATAATTGCGAGTTGCGACAGATTCTGTGTGTCCGTACACAGTTAAATAACCACGAGTTAAGTTGTGGTTGAAATAAAATTCAAAAATTAAAAGAAAGAAGAAAGATTTTGTGGGTCCCGTCAGTACTCAATACAAACGTATATAAGTAGCCCAACGGCTACTTCTCTTCAGTCTCAACTCTCAGCCCTCTCTCCTAACTCCTTGAACTACTATACGTCCTCTTCAAGTATTGATCTCCATCGATCGATCGCTCAAGTAGTCTTGAATCTTGAATATTGTCTCTTCTCAAGTCCGAATGGCTAGTTTCTCCTCCGTCTCCGGCCACTACTACTACTACTACTAGTACTACTACTTGCGTACTTCAAGGTTTCAAACTCCATCATCATCAACGAGTGAACACGCGCGTTTCTTGTTGCCTGCTTCGATCTTGATCATCAGTCTTTCCAAAATCTGGAACTTTGTTAGTGCGTATCCCTTCTTCTTCTTCTTCTTCTTCTTCTTCTTCTTTATGTTAATTAAAGTTTCTTAATGGTTAAATACATGCATAGATCTTTTCTTGGGCTTTGATGCGTTCTATAAAATATGATGATATGTAAGAGAGAATTTAACTACTTTTTGTGTAGAAATTTTTGAGGGAATTATTCAGGTTGGAATGGTCCGTTATTACAAAGAGCATGCATGTCTGAATCCCTCTTGATCTGTGAATTCTTTTACATTTTGAGTTAGTATATTTTAAAACAAACATTAGAGTCTTTAGATTATTGCGAAAACTACAATTAATATTACAAAAATTTACTAATAATAAGTACTACTTCCTAATAATACCAATTATTTGATTTTGTTCGGTCATTTCAGTTTATGTTTTTATTTCTAGAATTTTCTTTGTGTTTAGTGTGCTTTGCTCTTATAATCTTGAACAGAAGAATTATGGGTTCCAATATTATTGACGTTTTACTTGTGATAATTGATAATTTTATGGTCGTTCATATTTAAATTTATGGATGTTTTTCAATTGATAATTGGTAATTGATAATTTGCTCACAAAATTCATGTCATCATTTGTGTGCATTTGGAGACTAATCCCTTTCAAGAGCCTGGCGCATTCAATTCATAGACAAGCAACTCGTTGCATTGGAAAGTTATTCGTGGTCATTACTTTTCAAGTTGTTTGCCACATGCATATGTACATAAACACACATCACATATATATATATATATATATATATATATATATATATATTTATTGGTTCTTCTTCGAAATTGACTCTCAACTTGTTTGAAATTTTCATGTAGAATAACTATGGATCAGGAAGCTTTCAACTGTTTTGAAATTTCCCCGGTACTAGAGAAAGAATGTCTCAAATACCTTCCTGTCAAGTGTCTATCTAGATTCAAGTTGGTCTGCAAGAACTGGAAAGCCCAGATATCCACCGAAGAGTTTCAACAAGAAGAGTCCCAATTCTTTACCAAAGTATCTGGTTACTTTTTCCAAGAACCTGAAAGGAACAACGCGGAGTCACAAAATACATTTGCGTCATTGGAGCCTATGGCGTATGGGATCCCGGATTTTATACCCAAAAATCTAGTGGTAAAGGCTTCCTCCCAAGGACTACTCTGTATTTGCAGAAATCTCTTCGCAACGCATGAGTACTACATTAGTGCCCCTGCAAGAAGGTTTATGCAAAAGCTGCCATCTCCTCAAATTCATCATACGGCTGAAAGTAAGGGAGTGCTTTTATATGATTCCTCTAGCAGAAGCTATAGATTAATGACTTCAGTTCCCAAGAAAACTGCGCAGGTAACTGCTACAGATTTTGAGACAATTACTACCAGTTTTCAAGTATTTGATTCAAAATCTAATACTTGGCAAATATTGCACATGGACTTGAAAATAAAGGTAGAGTACGGGTTTTGTCTACAGGGCATTGGCTATTGGAAAAAAGATACTGACAAACTAATTTTGGGGGTAGACATGGAGAATGGAAAATTGTCCTATGTGATAGCCTTACCTTTAGAAAAATCAGGAATTGTAGGTGTGTTGTCGAATAGACTTTCAGTCGTGAATATATCTTATCAGGAGGGTTGTGATGGATTGGACATTCATGCTTACGACCAAGAGAAGAGAAACTGGGAACCTTTCCTGAGAATCAGTAGCACTGCCTTGGATAAGTTTGCTTTCCCGTTTCGCTTACTGAAAATTGACCAAAGGAACATTTTATACCACGTTCAGGACTATATTTTTGACTTCGACATTACAACTGGAGAAGTAATATTCTTAGGTGAGACTCTAAAATTCTCTTTATTGGCTCTAAATAAAGCGTGTATATTCCCTTATGTTAACCAATATGCCATAGTTTGATTTTTTTTTTTTTTTCCAATTTTGATGTAATGACTTCATAGTATTTTTAGGTTTCCTACTATCAACATTGTAATATGTACGTGAGTACCCTGATGAGATTAGTAAGTACCTTTTAAGTTTTGTGCATGATTTTTCTTTCTATTTCGTATTTTTCATCTATAATTTACTAGATCAAGGAATTATAGACATGCATGGCAAAAAATGGTATATAATTATTTTTGCTAAATTAAGCTTATGGCAATGTTGTTGTAATATTATTGTTAACGAATAAGTTATTGCTTATGGAAATTAGAATTCTTCTTGGAGAAGTGTCAATCCTTATATATATAGGAGTTTACATATATCAAAATAAAGTCACCTCACCGAGACTTTGCTGACACATATTTCTCTATCATTTTAAATACCTCTTATTATTCTTAGTTTATCCCCTGATTCAGAAGTGTAGAATAACCTTTTTTTTTACTCCCCAATAGCAATAACTATTTCAATTTGAGTTTTTATTACATTTAGTCCTCTACATGAAGTGTGAAAATCCTTACTTTTGGCCCGCTACATATCAGTAGTACTAGTTTTTACGTGCAACCAAAAATCAACGCCATAACAAAAGCAAAAAGACAAAAGGGTATACGAGCGACATCAAAATTATACCAGATTAATTAATTAAGTTGACATATACGAGAAATTTCATGCCAAGTATGACAAAAACATGAATGGATGGAATTAAATGATTATTGCCATACTTGATCATGATGTATTTTAGTACTAGTACAGAATAATGAAATTTCTTCTACCCTTTTTCCCCCTATGTAAGGAGAAAATACAAAGAAATAATGGAGTTACTTTAGGTTCTTTAATCGGGTCAGCTTTTATTAAGTGGTTTCAGAAAGCATATAAACTCGATGTAATACAGCTCTAGAATTCCTTCTGCACTAGAGCTCTATTGGAGTAATATCCCAAATCCTATCTTGATGATCTGCTCCAATGGCCTACCGCAGTTCGGCATTAACCAAAGACGTCATCGTCCATGGTGCCTGAACGTGCCCTCGACTGTCTTGCAATTTGGTAATGCAGGGTACCATGTCAATGTAAGAGCTTCACTTAGCATCTCTGTTTGTCCGTGTTCCTTTTGGCATATGTTTTGGGGAAGTATGCTGTTTAGCTTTTTCGAAACTATAGGCCAACATTTCATATTTCATTTATCTCTGCAGGAAAGATAGGCCTCCAATAATTTTCTCTAGATCTATTTCAGTTATTTCTCCTGGGACTTGTTGAGTATGCTTAATGCTTATTTTGTCAAATAGAAAAGTATAAAAACACCAGAAAAATCCCCCCTAAATTAAAGCACTTTTTCATTTTTTGTTCTTGCAGGATCATATCTTATCAAGGATTGTACCTCTTGGGTTTGGACATCACATAATCACCCGTCTTTTTGCTTCTATTGTATAAAATGCTGATGTTCCTGTCCTGCCATAACATTTCTCACGGCATTGTTCAGGCAAAGAACTGAAATTAAATAAACCTTTGATTAGAAATTTTGTCAATGTTCCCTGCTGATGTATGCATATGTATCCTTTTTGGATCGTAGGTTAAAGCATGTGCATTTGAGCAGGAAAAAGGATATAGGTCAATTTTTGTCCTGGTCCAGTCCTCCAATGACCCTGTGACAGCTATAGAAACTCACGGATCATTGCTGACCTATGGTACTAATTTCTTATGGATCTTTGGACTAGATTCGTTTGCGTCATATGCTGCTAGATGTTATATATTATTTCTGCACTTAATATGAGACTACTATCAAGCACCAAAGTACTAATATTCTTGATGCCAAGCATGCAGTTTGAAACAAATTAAGCCACTATTAGGGACTAGTTTAAGTACTTACTGCAGGGTTATCCCGGATAAAAGATCAAGGTTTGTCTTTTTAATGGTTCGAAAAGGCTCCTAACACATATACCACATATACCACTTTAATATAAGAGCTCTTACCTCATTAAGGTCCATAAACTAACACTAGCCCCTCATTGGAACAGAGCTCCTCCTATCAGCTGTTTCATTCAATGGCGGACGGTGTTGACAGATGGCTGTGTCAGGTGCCTGAGCTTGCCCAGGTCCACACGGCCTCGACTTTGTCTGAGTTGGTGCATGCAGGAACCATGTCTTTCTCAGAGCTGCACTTAATCTGGAAATGAGCAAGCTAGTTTTCCCTTTCTACAGGAATATCATCGCCTTCTTCATGTCGGTACCCTTTACATATGTTTTAGAGAAGTATGCGGTTTTAGCTCTATAATAAAGTACTCCCGGAATTTCTTTCTTGGAGAAGTTCCAACCTTATATTTCCTTTTCTGGGTTCTTGTTTTCTTCTTTTAATTGTTCATGTCATGTTGACCCAATGTCTATATACGCAGGAAAGAGAGACCATCATTTAACTTTTCTTTTTTGATACAGTTTTTTCTACATGGGATAGTCGGCTATGCTCTTTTTCAAATAGACAATTTTTATATGGAAACTTTGGCTCAATTTGAAGTTTTCATATTTTTCTATTGTTGATTCTGGCCAGAATTACTTTTAATAAACTACTGTACCTGCCCACCTTGGCATCCGCAATGGACAATGCTATGTCTGCTATAACGTTATTGGTGGCAACCATGTTCAGTCAAATCACATAGAACTCAACATGTTTATTCAAATGTCTAAAGGCTTAAAATGAAACATAATTATTACTTACAACGCGTTTGACTTGTAGATTAGAACAGGTTCACTTGAACAGGAAAGATGGTATAGCTAAGGTGCTTTGAACTCCGGCTTCAGTTACTTTAGCCTAGAGGACCAGCTATTTATAAGCCAACTTTACGGATCCACCAGTCTCATTTGCTGCCCTTACTTGGAGATGCCGAGGAGAAGAACTTTGGGTTGTATAATTCGCATCTGCCGCCGCCTACGTTGGTCTGGTTGGTTTGTGTTACAAGCACCACTTTGGAAGAAATACCTGGCACGGCTTTCAAACTTTCCTCATCTCGACATTATTTGAGCATGTCTTCCAAGCTTGGAAAGTTCGCTTTAGTAATGAACAGTCCACACTTTCAAGCTTGTAACAACGAAGGAAGAAAAGAATCCAGGACGATCTTCTCAAAGTTGTGGTGCTTTAGAGCAAGCCAATGAATCAAACTTGTTTTATTAACTTCTCGAGTAAAGATTAAAAACTTAAGACTTAACTCTGTAACTTGATTCAGTGGGATGAAACTTTCTTATAAAATCAGGAAAAATGTACCGCGTACTTGCATATACTGCCAATGGCAGAGAAAGAACGACCTCATCATGAATACGACAGTGAATAAAGGGTAGCACTCGTCTGAGCGGTTACGAGTTTGTTTGGTAAGGACTGGAATGGATGTAATAAGTACAATTTTAATTTTTAATTAGAATGAAAATTCTGCGCATGGCAAAAGAGTGGTAATACTAATATATATGAATCCCACTTTACATTCTAGATAGACAAGAATATGCTTTTCTTCAGAATCATCACATGAAGATTAGAAACCCATAGATGATATCATATTATTACCATGCATACACACATGTGAAGAGAATACCACAATATGTTTTTCATTAGAATCATCACATGAAGAAACAGAGAGCCCTTAGGTCATATTATTTTATGTATTTATGTGCAGAGAAACATTAGAATCATCACATGAAGAAACAGAGAGCCCTTAGGTCATATTATTCTATGTATTTATGCGCAGAGAAACACAACATGTTTAGAACCAGTCTAAAAGTTGTAAGTAAAATAGAGGTCTCGATAGATTTAGTGAGGTATGAATGAACTTCCAAGACCAAGAGCAAAATGAAAATTAATAGATATAGAATACTAATAATGATGGTTAGGCCGAGGCGCCAGAAGTAGCAATATGCTTTGCAATAGTCTGCTGCAGTTCGTCTCTCTTTGCTCCCACCACCTTGTCCACTATACTCCCTTCTTTCAGAAACACGAAGGTTGGCATTGCCTCCACGGCCCAATCTTGAGCAACAGACTACACACAAAGAAAGAGAATAAGAAACCTCATTCTATTATCATGAAGTCAATAATTCTAGAAGATATAGGAGCAAGCATATTCATCATAACTGGTTTTTAATCGATCAATGGATTCGCATGTCAACTCTAAGGCTCGGAGATTATGACACGATAATCCACAGTTTCTACATAGCAAAAACGGTGCGTGGTTGAGAATCTAGTGGTAATGTCGACTAGCATTTTTCTTTGGGACAGGGGAAAAGGCTTTTTTACCTTCAATTCATCCACATCCACCTTGAGGAATACCACATTGGGAAGTCTCTTTGCCAGCTCTGTCAAGAATGGCATAATGAACCGGCATGGGCCACACCATGAAGCAGTGAAATCAACAACCATCTACATATCCACTGAGACAGCTTATGAGTAGAACCAAAGATATATAAAGTAAACCACATCCAAATTGCATATACACACACACACACACACAGATTTGTAGTAAGCACAAAATGATGTCTACAACTAATCCATTCATGATCAACACTTATAGCTTCTGGTTCTGTCATGATGTAACAACATCTTTTGAACCGCTGGATTTTTAAAATGCATTTTTATCATTACTCCAATTTCAAATGCACATTTTGGTGGTCACCAATGATAAGGACAATTTAAATAGTCCTTGAATCCCAATAAAAAGGATATATACAACCTCTGAACCCAGAATATTTTTAGAAACAATCTTTGATAAATTTTTTTTTTTCAAATTTTATTTTAAGAAGAATAAGGGTTTAAGGCATACTTTTTTTTGTATCAAAATAAAACAGAGACCCTTAATCTTTGATTCTGAAAGAATATAAGGTATATTATTACTTTAGAACTATTTTTCACAAGAGTACTTTGATTTTCTTAACAGCACTGTCTAACAATCAAAAGAGCTAATTTGTTCCCGTCCACAAATCACAATGGAGAAAACATCTAATCGTTATCAATTTTACTTGAGAAAAAAAAAATCCACAAACATATTCTTTGAACTAATCAGAAGATTTTATTTAGTACACAAAATTAATCAGATCATCACCAAACTAAACAACCCATCAAAGATAATTAAGTTAATCACGCAATCTACAAATTAAAAATATTGTATACCATCACAAAAACGAAAAAAGAAAAATCATAAAACTCAAGGATAACAATCATGATCGATGATATAAATATAAAATTAAACAAATTACCAGCTTTCTGGAGTCATTCCCTCTCTGAAGTTGTTCATTCCATGCCTCTACAGTGTGACAACTAATCACTTGTCCCTCTTCTGCTGCCATAAAAATTTTCTTAATTACTCTCAACAAAACTTTTCTCGCAATACAAGCACAAGACTACCCTTAAAAGTTAAGAGAAACCTTTTACATTGTTTGATTTGTTCGACAGAGGGGGGCATTTTAAGGAAGCGACATAGTCGCTTATAACCTTGACTTGTATTGTAATTTACAAGTTTGCCACCCACGAAGTATTCGGTCTACGATGATGCAACGTAAGAGGTGTAATCCGTCTGTTTATGTGGACAAAGTACGGACTGTTCCACGACATAACATGTAATCCTTGATTTTGGGCCGTTCGATTAGTAGACTTCGCTTTTTTCTCTTTCTTTTCTTTTTTTATTTTTTTTTCTAAAGGGTGATTTATTGACGAAATTGATCCTAGAAGAACCAGATTTTTCGCACAGATTGGTCCAAGAAAAGCCGAATCTCACGGACGAGATTACTCATAGGCCTTATCAAAAAGCTAAAATTTATTGGTTTGTGTCACTGGTTTTGAAATGGACCCACCCACTATAGTAATTGTGAATTATCCAAGGGCACGGATGTTAGCAACCAACCCCTAGCTTTCAACAAAAAAAAAAAGAACAAAGAAATTCCCTCAGGACCCTAACGAGTATGTCATCAATTTGTCACGCGCGTAGAACGTGCCTTAATATGCTATTCTTGTTCTAAAAATAAATGCTAATCGTGACGAAATCTACTAGGCTAAGGAAGCAGATTATGTTTTTACATAGATAAACTTTTGCTAAGTACACGAAAAATAAGCCAAATCTCATTTCAGCCAGTGATTTTTACAATGTCTCAAACTTGACAGCATTATTCAGGAGTTTACAAATATTTTCTACATCCTATACTTTTTTTTTTTTAAAAAAAAAAAAAAAAAAAAGCCTCTCGACCATTGTTTTATAAGAGAATTGTTCGAACTGAGACAAAAACATAATTGAAGTACAGATCTATGATATTTTAAGTGCATGGACCAAAATCAAATGCGAATTATTTTTTAGAACTAGAAATGGGATCAACATTTCATGTTATTGTCATTGCCATTATCGAAACTAATGGTAAAATCTTCTTTCAGTCCATGGAATCATAGAACAAATCCTGTAAACTATGCAATCAAGGCTTTTAAAGCACATGTGACAAAAAGATCTCTCAACTAAGTTTCCTTAATCTAATTAATTAGTACATGAAATTTAAGCAAAATTGTTGAGTAGGATAACAGTTGTAAACTAAAAGGAGCGAAAATAGTATGAAAAAATTTATTTAAAAAAAAAAAATCATTTGGTTCAGTTGTATCAACTACTGCTCCGTGCAATATGCATTTATAAATCAAGGGCGTTAAGCAAAATCATCTCATCTGATACTCATAAAAGGATTTAGCAGCAGCTACAACTGGATTAAATTCTTGAAAATGTAAGTACCAAATAGAAACCAACCAACAAGGAAGAAGGTAAAGAAGGCCAAGAATGTCAGGAAGGTGGAGCCCCCAAAAGCAAGTCCAAGACCGACAACTACAAGAAATGGTAAGAAGGACCTCACCATGGAAGCTTTGCTCACCCATTTACCCTTTAGAAAGATTAAAGCAGCAAGGTTCACCACATTCCACCCACCAGTTGAAAACCGCAACCTGTTTAGATTGTTGGCCACAAAAGAATGGCAATTGCAAGTAAAAAGGTTGTAAGAGCGGTGCTGAAACTCCTGAGTGCTCTTCCTAAGTGCATCATCCCACGTCAGTATCCCCCTTTCAGGTTCATCAGCCCCGTGTTGATCCTCACCTTTGTACAATGTTGGAAGAGAAAATATATGACACTGCACGCCAAAATATAGAGAAGCATTGGTTAAACCAGAAATGAGCATAAAAGAGAAAGATCAACATCATTCAAAAAGAAGTTCTAGTGTTCAAAGGGAAAAATATGTCTAATATTGGAAAATCATCCCAGCTAGTATGAACTACAGGTAATACATGTCTCTTTGGCATTTGGTGAAATGCAAAGGGGCCAAACCCATTATTCAATATACCTTCTCTTTGCTTATTTGGATGTAGCGAGCCACCGCTCCAAAAGCAAAGTTATCCACAGACACAAAATTGGGACCAGCAAAGTCCAGAATTACACCACCCTCTCTGCATATGCCAATATGACCAATAAAAGGAATCAGCCATGAAATAACAGGAAGGGGAGTCCACACAATGCAGCACGGAAACCGTTGTCTTTTAGGGTCAATTCGAAACATCAGTGATGTGCTCCCTTCAATCATCAATTGGTTCTCAGGGTCTGCATTTGATTCCATCTACAAAAAGCGAATACCATCAAATTGCATTTACGAACCAGATGCCCCTGATGCGATAAACAAGCATTCTTAACAAAAATCAGCTGCAAAATAAGCATGAATTTTGTGACTAAAGGTTTAACATAGGGATAAAACGTTTCTAATCCCCAGATGCCCCTGATGTGATAAACAAGCATTCTTAACAAAAATCAGCTGCATAATAAGCATGAATCTTGTTACTAAAGGTTAGGGATAAAACGTTTCTAATCCTCTAAGGTCAATTCCTCTCTTAGTTGAGTTATTGCACTAACAATTCCGAAAAACAGATAAAACATTTGCAAAAGTCACTGATTCATAAAAAACAGAAACTTTAAAAAATGTCATCGAGTAACCAAGTACTCAGCTTGACCAAAAAAGTCAAAGGTGAGTCCTAATTATGAGACATGATAATTTGTCAGTGTTATGTAATGCACAAGTATGAAATCATAATCAAAATTTAAAGAGAGGGTGTAAAGCACGAATATTGAAGCTACCGCTTCCGACATGAACCAGAGAGTTTCGTGTTATGCTCTAAATTTTTTGTCCTTGCAAATCAAGTTTTCAGAAACAACAGAAAGTGGAAATGCATAAGCAGATAAATGAAATTGAGACCCTTTTGTCCAGAAGTCAGAACTATGGCCATTCGTAACAAAGGAAGTGTTTCCATTTCCTATCCAGTCATGTGTAAAATCACATAAATAATAAAATCCAAAAGGGGGAACACAATTTTTTATTTTTCGTTTCTAAAGTCTTTCTCGTTACGATTCTAGTCATTACTAACTAGTAAACATGCCCTGTAAATCAAACAAAGATACAATAACATAATATACTCAGTTTTAGTATTATCAATGTATAAGCTTTATAGCCTAATTCATTCAGCTCAAGACGGACCCTGAATCAGACACGACCCTTTTGAGAGACCAAATATGAGCATTAATAACAAACAAGATCACGAAAATGGAGAAGCATACCACTGACTTTAGCCCTAATTTTAATACATAATTCGAGAAATCGATGATAACGCTTAAATTTCACACAAGAGTAGGAATAAACAGAGTCAGGGATAAAAGAATTAAATCACCTCCGAATTGAGCGGTCGGAGAAAATTTTGGACTCTGAGACTAGCGATCGGCAAACGATAAACCCCTTTTTAAACACTTGGAATCCAAATGGGGACTTTTGTGTTTAAACTACTTATATAGTTGGTCTTCGCTCATCACTTTTAAAAGCCAAACGAGTTGGGCTATTCACTGACCAAAAGACGACGACTGATATTGTTGTCGTTTTTATCGATCATTTTATTGCCATGGCCTCCAAATTTAAAAGGTTATTTGAAAAAAAAAAAAA
>JXTB01000044.1:1008798-1127431 GCA_002914805.1 Parasponia andersonii
ATATTTGGTTTCTTTTTAGACAAAAAAAAAAAAAAAAAAAAAAAAGGTATACAATGCATTATGGGATATTGAGTAGAGGGATCTTAGGAAGAGCTGCCAAAAGAGTGGTGGGCAAGGAGGACTCTTGAGAAGAGAACGACCCCAAAGACTATTCATCTGTTTGAAAATCATTCCATTTTGTTTTATGATGTGAGGGAGACCATAACCGTAGTTAATTAAACGAGGGTTTGTATGCATCCAAGGGTTAAAATATAAAGTAAAATAAAATAAATATAAAATAAAAACAGATAGAAGGAGTAAACTCTGTTAAATTTTTTTTTTTTTACCTATTTTGAATAAGATGTCAATATATTTGTGGGTGGATATAATTTAACATAACAAAATTGGAATGAGACTTTTAATCCAAGAGTGTAGATATTAAGAGGCACTATATGATGCTCAACATCACACAATATGGCAATATGTTACTAGTTGATTATGATTACATTTCAAGTAGAATTTAGTTTAATAATTATAATAATTGGTAGTAGAATTACACCTTATGTGGTATTGGGCACCACTACTACTCCATAATATTGCTCTAATAGGTCTGCCAATTTAGTGGTAAGTTAAAAAGTCGATGTTTAATAGGTGATATAGCAAGTATGAGAACCAGATAATTAGCGCTTCCGTACCAATAATTTTTAATTACGTATTTTTTCTTGAAATTCAAACCAATCTAAATTACACGAATATAAATTCTTGAGTTTTAACTCGAATATTTTCCTCCATCAATTACTTTTCTATTTCCATTTAAGTAATATTTTGTGGATCACTTCTTATAAAACTAAAGAATGAAGATTTTGCAATTTTAACTGGAATTCGATTATTATTGACAAAGATATATAAACATTTGGTGAGTAGATTAGGGTTTTAGGGATAAACACTCTGGGTTTTGTAATTATTTATGGATTTTGAACGATGGTAAGGATTAAACAATGCAAAACTATAGCGTTATATAAAACAACAACCACTTATAGTTATAGAAACAATAGCATAGAGAATACCCCTAAAAAAATAGCATAGAGAACGACAATATATCCCATCAAACAACCTCTTTTTAAAAAAATTAAAGTGGCAACAATTTATGGGAAAAACGATGACCACAAAAAAAGACATCACTTCAATGAAACGATAATTATTTTGACAAATGACAAATGTTGTAGAAAAACTACAGAAACTTGTGGAAATGACATGATCACTAAGAACGACAATGATGTAAAATGATGAAAATGTTCATGATGACAATTCATAAAACGACAATATTTTTATTGTACTAAAATATTTCTAGAAAAGAGAAAGCATTTAGATTTAATAAACGATAATACACTCTCTTGTCTCTTTCTTACTTAGTTAATCAATTCTTTCATTCATTTGCAGCAATTTGTCACGACCCTAGCCTTAAACTAGACAATCGTGTGGCACCTCATACAGTCTGTTACACTAAGTCAGCCTACCAATACTCAAGAAAGGGACTTAGAGTAAGTTGTGAGACAAAGTGGCAAAGAATAAGAGAGTTTGAGTGAATGAAAGCTTTGTATTGCTCTTAGAATGCATAAACCTCTCACAAATAGGACTTGTGTACAAATGAATCCAAAGAGTCCTTTATATAGGCAAAGCTTAAACTAACCAATGGTTATGATCGTACCAAGTGGCATGATCGTACAAAGGGTTTAGAATCTTCCCAAGTAAAATAATAATATCTACAAAGATATTTACATGGAGAAATCTAGAACAAATGTGACCTAAATTCTTCTAAGAAGTTCACCCACTATCTTGCCTTTTCTAAGTCGTTCTAAGAGCTTCTAGGACTATCTCAACCTATCTAACACTATCCCGCCTTGTCTAGAGCCTTCTAGAACTTAATAACAGTAATTAGAGTCTTCTAGCATAGCCAAGACCTCTTTTAATCATTCTAGAAGTGTCTATCATATTTTAAGGTCTTCTCCCTCATTCTCTTGGGTGAGCAGTTAAATATAGAGGATCTTAGGGCTATGGTGTAATAGCATTTGGATTTTAGGGAGCTAAATGAGCGGAGTATAATACCTTTCCCCACTCAAGTTCGCAACATCGCCATCGCATTATCAACCTTGAACCATTCCATAAAGTCTTTGAATTACTACAAGGCATCCTTATACCCTTAGCTAGCCTCGGCTTTAGGAAAATTCTTCTATTTTATTAGGTATTCTCAATAATTAAGCACACCATGTCGGTAGATCAAACAATTGGCCAAAATACACTCCATCTCTTTATCAAAAGAGATTACCATTGCAATAGGAGCTCTTTTGGACTCACCCCTTGAGGGATTGTCAACTTAGCGAGAAGTTGAAGCTTGTAGGAGACTTTACCCACATACTTGAGCACTAGGAATGGTCCCTCATACCTGCGCACCAACCCTTTATGTACCTTCCTCAAGGTTTTGAATTATTGGTGTAGCAATTTGATAAGGACTAAGTCTCTCTCTTGGTACTCAATATGTCTCCTCTTTTTGTCAGCCCACTTCTTCATTTTCTGAGACACTTTGTTTAAGTAGACTATTTCCAACTCAGCTTGATCATGCCATATTTTGGCAAACTTGAATATTGTTGGACTCTTTCCACTATAACCCGTTGCTAAGGCATGTGGAGTCATTGGTTGTTGACTCATAACTATCTTAAAGGGATTCTTATCTGTGGACTCATTTCTTTGGAGGTTAAAGGGAAATTGGGCTACATCAAGTAATTTTGACTAATCTTTTTTATTGGCACTCATAAAGTTCCTCAAATATATCTCTAGTAAGACATTCACCCTCTTCATCTGGCCATCACTTTGGGGATGAAAGCTAGTAAAAAAGTTCAAGTCTGAATCCATCAACTTGAACAGTTCTGTCTAGAACCTTCTAGTAAATCAAGGGTCTCGATCACTCATAATATTTGATAAAATACCCCAAAGCTTCACGACATTCTTCATAAAGAGTCACGCAGTCTCATCAGCGAGATAATTAGGTGAAGTAGGTATAAAAGTAGTATACTTACTAAAGCAATTAACCACCACTATAATACTGCCAAAGCCCTCCGACTTAGGCAAGCTAGTGATAAAATCTATGGAGCCACTCTTCCATAGCCTCTCAGAAACAGAGAGAGGTTCCAACAATCTGCCCGGTATTTGTTGCTCCACCTTATCTTGTTGGCATATAAGGCAAGTCCTTATGTAGGCCTCAATATCATCCTTCAACTTAGGCCATCAGTAGATAGCTTTGATAAGAACAAGAGTGAATTTCTGACCTGGTGATTGGTACACAATGAATTGTGGCACTTTTTAATAAGCTATTTTCTTAAGTTCCCTCACTTAGGCAAGTAGAGTTGATTGCCTTTGGCATAAAAAAGTCTGTTACTTAGCCAAAAGCGTCTCGTTTTTCCTTCATTTACTAGGGGCAGCAGGCTCTTTGCAAGAACATCGTGCTCTATTCCTTGATTTTCTCCATCAATGTGCTATTAGGTTTGCTTAAGGTAGCTAACTCTATCTTTCTACTTAGAGTATCTACCACCACATTGGCCTTCTCAGACTTATATTCAAGCCTATAGTCGAATTTTACTAAGAAGTCTTGCCGTCGAGCTTGTTTAGAACTCAACTTCTTCTGAGTTTGAAAGTAATTTATGGCTATATTGTAGATCATGATCATGAAGTGAGTGCCTACCAAGTAGTGCTACCACACCCTTAGGCAATAGATGATGGTAGTCATCTCTTTTTCTTGTACCATGTAGCATTTCTCAGTGCTATTGAGCTTTTAGCTTTTGTAGGTGATAGGACGCTCTTTTTGCATTATTACGCTACCAATAGCAAAGTCAGAGATATCTATGTAGAGCTCATATGCCTTGGAGTGTTCAGGCAAGCTCAGAATTGGCTCTTCGCTCACTGCCTTCTTCAAGTCTTCGAATAAGACTTGACACTCAGGTATCCACTCCTAAGACTTATTCTTCTTGAGCAGGTTAGTAAGTAGGGCTACTTTCCCTGACTGCCTATGGTAGTTCATAAGTCTAAGGAATGATCTCAACTCTGGCACCTTAATGGGAAGTTCCCACTCTTGGATGGCTTGCACCTTGGACTCATCCATCATAAACTTCCCATCCTTTATCTTATGTCCTAGGAACATCACTTCCTCTTGGTTCTCCCTTAAGGCCTCGAACATTTTCCTTAAATGTTCTAGATACTCTTCCATAGTCTTGCTATAGATGACTATATCATTCAGGTAGACTACGATGAACTGATCGAGGTAGGGATAGAATAGCTTATTTATAAGGGTATAGAAAGTAACATGTATATTGGTAAGACCAAATGACAAAACTAAGAGCTCATAAGCACTATATCTTATCACGCATGTGATCTTTGGCTCATCTCCCTCTGCTATGCATACTAAGTAGTACCCTGAATACAGATCAAGCTTCGAGAAGTATCTAGTATTCCTAAGTTGACTGAACAAGTCGACAATAACTGGGATGGCGTCCTTGTTCTTTGTTGTCACCTTATCAAGAGCTCGGTAGTCAATGCACATCCTTAGTGAGCCATCTTTTTTTTTGTGGAACAACACCGGAGCCCGAAAAGAGCTTTGAAGGGTTTGATAAAACTCACATCGTGCAATTTCTTAAGTTATTTCTAGAGATTCGCTAACTCCGGAAAGGCTATTCGATAGGGACTTATCGCCGGTGGCCTCGTGCTTGGCTCAAGCGCAATTTTGTGATCCATCTCCTTCCTAGGTGGAAGTTTTTTGGGTTAGGCATCAGGCATCGTATCTTGAAATTCACCTAAGACAACTTGCAGCTCCATTGGCGAGTTACCCTGAGGTTTTAACTCTTCATCATCGTATTCTTTGAGGATGGCCAAATAACTCTCCTCCTCCGTTTTTAAGCCCATCTTAAATTAAAATGCAAAGAGTACTTTATTTTTCGCGTTCATAGACCGCTCTGTTGGTACCACATAAGTATTCTTACCATTCATAATGTACATAAGTTGGCAAAAGGAACAAGGAATGCCTGCACTGTATCAAGGAATTCTGAATAAGCACCACCATAAAATCATCTGTTGGCACTATTGATAAGTCAAGTTAGCCAGCCCACACACTCAAGCTAGCCTTAATACTATGAGCAACCTCATAGATGGGGTGTGTTACTGAATTTACCACCTTGAGGGAACCTCTTCCATTGGTCACTGACAATCCTAACCACCTAGCTTCCTCAATAGAGATAAAATCGTGGGATGCACCTGTGTGAACCAAGGCTTTGGTGGCCTTACCATTTATTGTTGCATCCATAAAAGTAAGCCCCTAGCTTATGACTTATAGGCCAATTACAAGGCATTGAGGAGTTGTAGAAAACTAACACATGTACCATTATCTTCTTTATCACCTTCTTTTTGGCTTGGCTCAAAGGCAATTAAGGCATTGAGAGCTTTCTTCTTAGGATACTCGTGTACCCAGTGTGGCCCATCATAAAAAAGACACTTGACTCTTGACTTGGAAAAGTCACATCCTTCCTTCTCCTTGCCTTTGTTCTTGTGCTTGTAGGAGGAACTATCTTTGTTCTATTTTCTTCCCTTTGTTTATTCTTCCCCACTCTTTACTCCACTACTCTTCTTATCTTTAGCCTTAGAGAAGTCTTTGTTGGTAGAGTAGTCAACAAAGCTCTTAGTTACAATGATTGCATCAGCCAAATCTTGAACACTACGACATTTGAGCTCTAACTTGGCCCAGTTTTGAAGGCCATCCATGAGCAGGAATAGGACATCTCTGTCCGAAATATCAGGGACTTCGAGCAAGAGTATAGTAAACTCTTTCACGTAGTCTCTAATACTAGTAGCTTGCTTGAGGTGGCAAAGATGGCCTCTGGCCTCCTCCTCGATATTCTTGGGGAAGTATTATCTCTTAAGCTCTCTCTTAAAGTCATCAAAGGTGACTATAATACACACCCCTCATTACATCTCTCTGTGTCTCTGCCTCTACTATAGCATGGTGATATCGGTTAAATAAGAGATAGCATTACGAATTTTACTGGTATCATTTGTCACACCGGCAGTCTTGAAATATTGCTCAAGTTTCTATAGGAAGTTCTCAACTTTCCGAGCATTTCGAGTATCATTAAAGGTCTTTGGTTTAGGCACCTCAACTTTTCTTGCCTCAATAGTCGTGGTAGTGGACACCCATATGGCCACCACTCATTTGTATAAATTAAGATCACTACTCATCTCATTTTTTCTAAGTAAAATATGATAGAGTTCTCTTTAGAAAAGATCTCATACCTTAGCAATCTCCAAATGAAGAGATTCGATATCACACCTTAAGTTAGCCTCTAGCTCACCAAGTTTATCTTTGATGCCACTATGGATCTCTGCATCCTTGGTCTCTAAATTGTCGTAATAGCTATTTAGATCGTTTACTCGCTTGTCTAATGTACCTAAGTTAGACTCTAGTCGGGACACTTTAATTTCCAAGCTAGTCACCACATCCTTCGACTTACTGCAGGTAGCACCTTTCTTCCCTTTACTATGCCCATATTCAGAATTA
The DNA here is from genome assembly GCA_002914805.1 of Parasponia andersonii. Lineage (NCBI taxonomy): Eukaryota > Viridiplantae > Streptophyta > Magnoliopsida > Rosales > Cannabaceae > Trema > Trema andersonii. The sequence continues at coordinate 1,015,373 of JXTB01000044.1, forward strand.
CCAACTTCGATAGGGTCAGGAATTGTAACCGTAGTCTTCATATAGACAATGAAACTACCAAGATACAATGAGCAACTAATGCTCTGATACCATACTATCACAAGCCTAGCCTTAAACTAGATAATCGTGCGGCACTTAATATGATTCGTTGCACTAAGTCAGCCTACCAATACTCAAGAAAGGGACTTAGAGTAAGCTGTGAGACAAAGTGGCAAACGATAAGAGAGTTTGAGTGAACGAAAGCTTTATATTATTCTTAGAATGCTTACAACTCTCACAAATAGGACTTATGTACAAATTAACCCAAAAGGTCCTTTATATAGGCAAAACCTAAACCAACCAATGTTTATAGTCGTGCCAAGTGGCATGATCTTACAAAAGGTCTAGAATTTTCCCAAATAAAATAGTAATATCTAAAACATATTTACATAAAGAAATCTAGAATAAGCATGGCCTAGATCCTACCAGGAGATTCACCTATCATATTGGTTTTTCCAAGTCATTTTAGGAGCTTCTAGGACCATCTCAACATATCTAGCACTATCTGGCCTTGTCTAGAGCCTTCTAGGACTTAGTAACGCCAACTAGAGTCTTCTAATATGGTCAAGACCTCTCTTGATTATTCTAGAAGTGCCAACCACGTTTGAAAGTCTTTTCCTTCATCTTCTTCGATGAACAGTATAAATATAAAAGATCTTAATATCATGGGACAACAACATTTGAATTTCTGGAGCCAAATAAGCGGGATGTAGTACATTACTCAGCACTTGGATAGCAATTCGCGATCGAGTTATTTTTCTTCTGGATAATCATCAAACTTTATTAATCAGCTGGAGTACTGACACCATTATAAGGAACAAAATTCTGAGCTCGTAGATATCTGAGCTAAATTAAGAAGAGAGTATACTAAAACATATGATCTCTAGGTACTTAAATAAATTTAGAACTTCTTCAACGCGTTTGTTATTGTTAATGCTATATATTTCAAATAAGATATAGTAAATGTTAAATTTGGTCCATTATTTTATTTATTACTCCAATAATCAATAATTAGAGTTCACACTCTCATGTCTCATTGTTTGACATATTGACTCTACTAAAATATGTCTTACAATTTAAAAATATAATAAATTAGTGTTCTACATCTCAAGCAGTTAGAAAAGAGAGTGCAAAAGAGAATTAGAAAGATTCAAATAATCATTAAGTTAGTATTGCAATTGGTTGAATATTAAAGGGCTTTTTTTTAGAAGAGCTTATATTTAGTAGCTTATTCAGTAACTACTCTTTTTCAATATCATTATTACGAAAATAGCTTTTTTAAATTATGAATTTATTTTAAATACTAAAATGTCATCTGTCAAATATAACTCAATATTGCTTGAAATACTTGACAATATTGTCAAGTCAAAGTTATGTGGCTTGGAAATTCTCTATAGTGTTGTCAGATATAACTCAACACTGCTTGACGTTGTTGTCAAGCCGCTTGAAATATTTGGCAGATGGGTAATAGGGTAATTAGTCGTGGCTATGTCATAGTAACTTTACAACTTAAAATGCTTGGCCTAGCTCCTATTAATATTGCTAAATATGATAGACTATTTTAGCAAATTTTCTAATATTATGGCATATTAGTTGAATATTGAAAATTGTATAAATAATCGATCTAACATTGAAAAGTGTTGATTTTAAAATATTGACAACATATATATTGAGCTGGCCTCTTTTCTATATGTGAATTAGTAGATGGTCCCGTTTTAAAATTTATAGCTACGTGACTATTTTTTATTCTTATTGTTTTGGTATATAGTTTCAAGGGGCCATTTACCTATAAAACATGAACCAGGGCTATCTACTTAATCTTAGAGATAGTTTTAGCCCAATGACAATAAGTCACAGCTAATTAAATGCCAAATTTAGATTAGAGATAGTCTTTAACATGATCAAAATGGCTAAACTTATAAGCATGAAAGAACAAAATGATGCTTATATATGTATATATTCTTAATAAGCAGTAGGGAATTTGAACCTAAAATCAAGCTAAGTAGGTAAACATAATAACGCTTATATCTGATATTACTTAATTTGAATATCATATTTTGAAAACTAACGTTGATATCATTTATGATTCATTGCATAGGTGACATGTGAAATTGATGGAAGTAAAGCAAACTAATGTTTACAGGACCAAGGGCCCACATGGTGCCAGCGGGACACTTCATTGTGAATTGTGAATTGTATGCAATTTTTCTCTAAAATTAGTTTTTTTTTTTTTTTCTTTGGCAGATTTGATGTGTACCCCTCAAATTTTAGGTTCCCTACGAGTGAATTTTCATCTGATTTTTACCCCTAACTTCGGATAAAATTCCTTGCTCTGCTCCTGGAGAAGACGCTGTAGGTTTGCTGATGAAAACTAAAACTCATGACACAACACCAGTTAATTTTGATCTCCTTTCAAACATAATGGTAGAATATAAGCTCAACCTCAAACATTGAGGCACGAAATTATCTCTTACTTTACTTCAATCGGAATTCATAGAGAGAATTTAGAGTGTGTATCCTTTTTATTTTACACTTAGTTTTAATTAAGATTTGTTTTTCTTTTTTTACATTTAAAAGGCTAAGTAGATATGTTTTTATACTTAGTATATCTATTTATATACTATTTTTAGTTTATATACTGAGTATATTAATTTTTATAAAGGATATATCATATTTTATACTTAATATATATACTTATACTGGGGATTTGGTTATAATATTTGAAAAACAGACATTTATTTAAAATGAGTTTAAGATTTAGTCATTCATAAAAGTAGTAATGATTGGGCCAAAATGGATTTCCCAAAACTTGTTGTCTTAGCCCGTATTTGGGAATCAAATTTTGGTGAAGAAAGAAAAATAAAAATCTATAGATTCTATTTTTTCTTGCTGGAATTTTAACAAAGAGGAAAATTTTAACCAAACTTTAAAGTTAGGATAATACTATATATCTTAATTTTTATATCAAATTTTTTTTGTACCAACACATGTGATATCTAAATTGTTATTATCTAATTAGCGTGTTAAAACTTACTATAAATAAATCACCAATTGAACAGTGACAACTTACATATCACATGTATTAGTATTAAAATTTTGATACAAAATTTAGTACTTGAGCATTATCTTTAAAATTATAATGCTCACAATTTACAAATAAATTTGCAACAGATAATTATTTTAAAATTTACGGAAAAATTTACGGAATTTTAGAAAAATGTTTTCTTAATCCATATCCTTTGTCTTTTTCCCACATCTTTTTCCTCTGAAAAATCAGGTTTCAAACGTGCTTACTATTGTCTGAGATTGAGATTGAAGTGAATCCTTACTATGAACAACATCTCTCCAAGTAGAATTCATAATAACGGGCGAAATATTAAATTGGTGGCTCGTTTGTAGATTAAGAACTCAACAACCTCCCTCCATACCCACGAGGTGTAGAATAATTCTTCACCTAAAATAAGGGAAGCAACTAAAGTTACGACCAAGGTCTGAAGTGATCAGATATATTAAGGAGAAAAACACAGGGCCACCACTAAGTACAATCCTTCATGATAAGATCATTTTATCACGCAGGGACCAAATATGAAAAAGGCTTCTATTTGGATTTGGTGATCGGGTGTTTGAGAATTAAGCCTAACCAAGAAGCTCCAGTAGAGATAATTTTAGGAACTTGACATATAGATCGTAGTAATTTGGTTTAAAATAATCTTTTAGGAGTGTTTTGAATAATTATTTTTCTAGGAGTCACGCACATGTATTACAATTAAGATAATGATTGGCCCTAAAAAAATTACAAATTTAATGGGCACAACACTAGTTCGTCACATAATCCTATAATATCTTTATAAAAGTTATTTTTCAAAATACTTCTTAAAAAATTATTTTAGTCAAAAAGACTCGTAATCGAGTTTATTTCCCAAAAATTCTATTAAAAAAAAAAAGTTTATGGCCCATCTTTCCTAACGAGAGACAGAAAAATATAAAGACACTTAGGATTCTTCAATTATCACCTGAAAAAAATCGTAATAATAATCTGTTTAACATTTTAGTTATTATTATTGTTATTACTTGTCTAGTTACATTTACAAAAATATTCTTTTTTTTTGGGTTATCGGTGACTCATCTTTCCGAACGAGACAGAAAAATATGAGAACACTTATAGTATGTTTGGTTTAATATAATGAGTATTAGAATAAAAATATCATTCCAATAAAAGGATGTCCATTCTATTGTTTGGTTGCAAATTTAAGTAAAAAAATCATCATTCTTTTAGAAATCTAATTCTATCAATTGATGAAATAATATTTCCTTCGTTCCATTTAAGGAATCCTTTTTCTAAGCCTTAGTAAAATTTAAAAAAAACATTATTTTATCTCTTTGTCCCTTCTTTATATATTATATTTAAAAATTATGGATATTTTGGCTGATATGTACTTATTTCGTTCCATTCCAACATATAACCGAGCATTGTAATTATGATTTCCATTCTGATTATAAGTTTAATTGATTAATATAATATTATTTTTATTTCTTTTCTAATTTTATTCTATTACGACTATTATTATATTCTAATTCTATCTTAGAGACTAAACACCACCTTAGGAGTATCTAATTATCACCCAAAAAAAAACCGTAATAATAATCTATTAAGATTTTAGTTATTATTTGTCTAGTTAAAATTTACAAAAATCTTTTATTTTTTTTAATGGAGCTTAAGTAACAACCATTATTTATTACAAAGGTAAGAAATATATAACTCACACACACATCACTACCAAAATTTAGACCTTAATCTCTCTAAATTCGCACATATATTTCTTAAATTTTGGACCAACTATATAACTCACACACACATCACTACTAAAATTTAGACCTTAATCTCTCTAAATTCGCACATATATTTCTTAAATTTTGGATCAACTGACACAAAAATATTCTAAATTATTATAAAATAGAATGCACCTTCAAACAAAAATCATCAAACTTGATGGTGGGTATAGATCGCTGCATAACCAAACTGCAAGATAGTCATGGATCCATGGCCATGTGCACCAAATTGGCACGTTTAGGGACAATGGAATTATTACCTGGGGCAGACCTACGCTTAAGCAACGGGGCATATGCCTCCTTGTATTTTTTAATTTTTTTTCTATATATACATACAAACTATATATATATATATATATATTTATTGAAGGGCATATATTTTATATTAAATCTCTTTCTTATATAAATTATTTTACTTCCATACTTCATTCAAAAATATAATTTTATTTATTTATGTCTTTAATAACTAATGTAAATGTAATTTGGGGAACAAAAATTCTATTTAAATGATATATAAATTAATTCATGATATTTTTGTAAATTATTTATTTGTATATTACAATTAAAATTAAATTATAATTACTTTTGTAATCCTTAATAAATACTATGTATCTTTTTTTTTTTTTCATTCTCTTTATCATTTTCACTTTTCTAGATTTTTCTCTCTACTGAATTTTATCAAAATGTGTTTGTTTCTAAGAATTTATTATCTAACAATCTTATTACATGGTATTATAACACATTATATTTAAGATTTAAAAAAGATAAAATGTGTTTGTTTCTAAGAATTTATTATCTAACAATCTTATTACATGGTATTATAACACATTATATTTAAGATTTAAAAAAGAAAGTAAGTGTTTGGAAAATTTGTAACAAAAATCTCCAAATTTTAGTATTGTTGACATTTAGGCTCCAAATTTTTATTTTTTTGATATTTAAATCCTCAATCTTCCATTTAACTTGTATTTGTTTATATTTTGTAAAAAAATTTATGTTTTGCCCCCCTGAAAAACAATCATGGGTCTACCATTGGTATTGCCTCTTGGTCGATATTGAGCTTCTGCGGTCATTGGATTATATATCAGGATAGAATGAGAAATATTACTCGGGAAATTGACTTAAGCAGTTCAAATTTGCTAAATTGACTTTTTTAGTTCACTTTTTCAAAAAGACATTTATATTTCAAAATAATGACTATTTTAGTTGTGAGAGGAAAAAAATAGTCATTCCGAAATTACCATTTGGCTATTTTATGCTTTATTACTGGTAGTCACAATTTTGTGACTGATGGTCACAGTTTTTTTTTAATGAAATAATTTGTTTTATTTCGTTACATATATTGTGAGATTTTTTGAAAACATTGGCAGTGTCATAATTTTGTGACTAATGGTTATAATTTTTATGAAACATTTTCTAGGTATCTTTTAAATTATTACATTACTTACAATTTTGTGTTTGATGGTCACAATTTGTATTATATCGTTATGAATATATTACATAATTTATATTTTAGTGTAACTAATAGTTACTTACTTGCGATCGGCAATAAAAAAGATAAAAAAACCTGCCACTTGATTCATCTTAATTTGTTTAATCACATACAATTAGTCACACAATTAATGTTCCACCAAATATTATTCATTGTCTTCATTGTTTCTAAATAACTATTGATCAAATTATAATTCAATAAATTATGTCAATATTTTTTATAATATGTGAATCTCATTCACTAAATTGGCGCTTACCTCACAAATCAAAACTAGTATTCATATTGGCTAACAATAGCGAACAATACTTATAACCTACACGAAATCTAATTTTCACATAAAAATCCGTAACTTATAGATTATTAGTCACAATGTGTGACTTTAGGTCATATAATCTTTGACAATAGTTAAGATCAATGACTTAGAATCATAAAAGTTGTGACAATAACATATTTGTGACTACTATCAATGGCTTAGTAATTTATAACAATGTCTAATAATATCCTAAACTCATAGAAAATTAATTTTTCACATAAAAAACCATGTCATCAAGATTAGTAGTACATGTCCCTAAAAAAACAAAAAAAGATTAGTAATGTATGACTATAAGTCACATAATCTGTGACAACTATAGGTTTCTCACAATTCCAAAAAATACAAGATTTGATTTGTGTCACAAAATTTTTGACAACTACACATTTTCTCACTTTCAGTTTGCCATTTTTTTTCAACCTCTATTTGTAGTTTCTCTTCTTTAGTTTTCAAACAAAAGATTAATATGTAACTCACATAAGAAGAAGAAGAAGACTAAAACTAATCCAAAGAGACTCTTTTTCTAAGTCAATTCCATTAACAGGATCCAATAGAACAAATACATTACACTCCTTAAAGATTTGACCAAATTCACAATTAGAGAGAATTCATAACAACCAAATTCACACAAATATATGTATAATCAAAAGAAGTACGAGAATCAGAATTTTAAGGAAAGAATAAAACCTATATCACAATTAATAAGAAAGAGCAAGAAAAAAGCACTTGGATAAAACAACCATGGAAGATGAGACAGAGTAGTATTCAAGGTCATGTCCGGCTAGTGTTGGTATAAATCTTCGATTGCGACTTAGATGATAAGTTCATTATCTGGGTACAACTCACCGTAAAAATTATATCGAAATAAATAAAAAGTCGATTCTTTTTTTTCCTAAAATCTCAATCGACGTTAAACCGCTATCGCCATCTTAAAAGAATAAGAATCGATGAGCTTTTAAAGAAAGGAAAAAAAAAAATTAATAACAATCCATCTTAAAAGAATAAGAATCGATGAGCTTTTAAAGAAAGGAAAAAAAAAAATTAATAACAATCGTGGGTTTAGAAGCAGGTGAGGGTGAGTTAAAGGTTATTTATATTAGGGATATTTTAAACTTTTTATTACGCGGGAAGTATTGGAAACGTGGTCCTAAAAAGTCAGACTAAAATATCAAGTTGACACAAAAAAGTACTACCTACATCAATTTCTCGTATTACTCAGCACAAATGGATTTTTAATTTGTACGAGGTCGGTTAGTATCATCTAGATATTGTTTGGTAACATTGATGAACAGTATTAAAAATAATGAGAACGTTGCATTTTTTTATTTTTTATTTTTAGAACGTTGCAAATTAAGCGAGCCCTTAGTGTTTAGCGTCTTTTAAGGGATGACCCTGGAAAAGAAGCTCACGTACCTAACTCGGTTTTTTGTTTGTTTCTACTCGGGTCACAAAAAATTCAGGAACACTATTTTTTGGCAATTATTAGAATGGCCTACCATTTGTAATATGGCTGCCGACAATAAATGTTGAATAAGTGGCCTCACTTTCAAAAAAAAAAATTAAAAAAATATAAGTGGCTTCAATGTAGCAACATTTCATCAAAATAATAATACAAGGGAAAAACAATAATCAATTTGAAAGCTACGGGTGGTAAGTTGCTTAATGATTTTTTTTTTTTTTTTTTGAAAACACATATTTCATGCTTTCTCTCAATTTATCCCGTATTAATAGCTAATCAGGACCACCAGATAAGATAATAGAACGTTGTGATTTTCGTGGTCTGATTAAATACGAGGAACAGGAGTAACCCACGTTATACATAGATCCACCAATGTCAATCTTGTGGGAACCCAAAAATATTTTTTGTACCGTGTTCAACTTGCACCTACAAAAACTTGAACTTCCGACCTCATATGTGCAGGACTTCCGAGTAGGTTCCTCTACCACCCAAACCACCACAACCGGTGGTGGTTGCTTAGTGATTTAGATATAGCAGGAAACCCGTATAAATCAGTATGATTTAATCAAATAAAACAAAAGAAGTTATTGGTTCAAGTTTCTTCGCCCACCACTTAGTTGTCAACACTCGAATTACTCGTTCTAGAATAATTAGTCATTTTCAACCTGATTTTTATTTTATGTGTTTGCACTCTTGAGTTAACTTCTTAGTTAAGTGCCACTAATGACGACATCATTCATCTTTCACCCCAAGACTAACACCAAGAAAACCAACGGAAACTAAAGAAAAATTAGCCATTTTACTCCCCCGCAACTCTTGATAAGTGGCAAAATCGTTCATTTTGTACCCCTCCCCTCCCCCCCAAAAGTGTCGTTTAAAATTGATCAATTACATGGTTGTTTGTTGGAGTACGTAATTGGATTGGCAATATTGGTTAAGGATACATAAATTTCTAAACACCCTTTGCCAGCTTAGACTAAATGGGTTAGGGCACAAATTTGAAGTTAGAAAAAAACCAAGAATTTTCGTAAAATTATGGGTTTCACTAATTTATCTCCTCTTTTTATTTTTTTTTTAGAATGGAAGCGAACGAAAGTTTTTTTTTTTTTTAGAAAAGCGAACGAAAGTATTTTTTTTTTTCACGTAAGTTTGTGAAATTTTATTTGGATTACATTACCAAAATCAAAAAAGAGGCATGATATAGTAGTGGTAGATTATGTAGACTAACAAACAACTTCATATATAATTAGGTTCGGTTAATTTTGTAATAGCACGACATTTGTGAGGAAGAGGGGGTACAAGACAAACAATTTTGGCATTTAGATAGTAGTACTTGAGAAAAAAGTGAACGGTTAGATGGCCAAATTCTTACTAAAAGCAAAAGTCAGCAGTAAAATGACCAATTATTTTCTAGTTATTTCCATTAAATGGTGTTAGTTTTGGGATGTGAAAGATAGATTGAGGAGACATGTACGAAGTTTTATATATATACAGAGAGAGAGAGAGAGAGAGAGAGAGAGAGAGAGGTTGTCAATTTAATAATAATTCTTTTTTTTTTAACAGAGTTATTATATCTATCGTAATAAGATAATAAGATATATAAAAAATAATGTGTATTAGATATTATTTTTAATTTTTATAATAAAAGAGTATGTATGATAAATTTTTATCGGTCTAAATAATACATATGTAAAAATTTTAAAAAATAAATATTAAATTGATGCATATATATATATATATATANTCATATTCCTGCAAAATCAATAAGAAAACACAAGGCATTTAGAACCATACTATCAACTAATGTCTCTCCTCTTAAAAAAAATCTTGAAGAACAACTTACAGCTTTCGCACTTTGCCATCTATACAATTAACTCCGGACCAAAAGCAAGGATCATCATCATTAGGATTCCAACTCTCCAAAACACCGAAAGGGTCGGAATTGATCCTGACCCGGAATGCAAACAAAAGGAGTCCTGTATTTCAACTCGAACTTCAGAAACGACATTCGAACCGATTCAATTCAACAGAAAAATGACACCAAAAACTAAAACAGAAAAAAAAATAAAAAAAAAAAAAAAAAAGACCTTGAATTGCGAGGCATGAGAGAATTTACATTCCGCCTCTACTAAATATTGATAGAATTAAATTGTTAAACAACGTAGATATTTTATGTCTCTTTTTTATTAGAAATGCTAAAATGTACATATATGTATGTGGGTCCTAAATTTCTTTTAGCTTGTGATACTAAGAATCACATTTGTCCTATGATACTGTTATTTATTTATTTGTTATTATCATTATAATTTTCATGGTTCTAATATTTAGTGCATTACAATGTCTTGTTTGATATGTAAAATCTATTATCAAATTTCATATTTTGATAATATAACAAATCCTAATGTAATTCACGCATCAACTAATAGCCGAAGAATCTAAAAAAAATACCTTTTTTTTCACTACACATTCTTTATATATATAATACTATTATAAAAAAAAATAAATAAGCAGCTGGAGTTCCAGTTGCTTACTTCCTTTTTAAAATATTTTTTTACACTTTTTTTTGTCTTATTTATATAAATAGATAACTTGCTTATTTTCTATTGTAAAAGAATTTTGATATTTATTTATTTTTTATTTCAGCTTCCAGTGGTTGTCTTTGTAGAAAATAGAAAAATTAATATAAAAGTGGGTATCATATATTATATCCACTTTACATATCCGATTTTGCCATTTTGTAGCGGTAAACATGTGAAATATGTGGACTACTTATATGTATATTTATGCTACCTTTATATTTAATCTTTTCTTAATAATGTTTATCTGTTTTTTTTTCATTCTTTTTTTAGGGGATTTTTTTTATTCTTATACATTTTTTTCTTGAAATTATTCTTATACATTCTTAGAAGATTTGAGTTAGGAAAAAAAATTAGTTCATACTTGAAAAGAAAAAGAGAATTTCAAAGACTCCAATCAAATTTATCTTTGATTTTAAGTTTTATTTTTAAATAAATTCACTCTTTTTCAAGAAATTAGATAATTTAGCAATTTTGTCAGCAAAATTAAAGAAACATATTTTAAGACAAATATACAATAAAGTATTGCATCAATTGATAATTTGTGAGTATTATTTCTTTCTTATAAAGGGGAAGAAAAAAACAGAAAAACAAAACAAAACAGCGGGTCCATGTGCCTTAGGCAGGTTCCCACGACTAGTCCAATCCAATAGGTATTTTTTTTTTTTTACTTATGGGTAGGTATTTTTTTTTAGCCGTTGGATCACTATCTAATGGTGATCCAATGACTATAATGAAGTACATGAAAAGACGTGCATCATTAATGTTCTTTCTCTCTCTTACTTTTTATAATAAAAAAATGTGCATACTAAATTTTCATTAGCCAAATTGATACCTATGCATAGGTAAAAAAAAAAAAATACCTACTGGATTTGTGCCCATATATATATATATGAGCACTAATTTTGTAGTTTTTTTTAAACTTTAAAATACGTATTATTTTATTTAATTAAAATATATCATGTCTTTTATAATAATAATAGAAAGAAAAAAAGTATTAAATAATAAATATTTTTTTATTCTTTTTCTCAAATACTCAAATTATAATAATCGTTAGATTATGATCCAACGATTAAAAAAAATTACCTATAGATAGGTAAAAAAAATACATATAGGATTGTGAACCAATATATATATATATATATATATATATATGAGACATTATTATTAAAATACTCTATATTTTAAAAAAATATGAAAAGACCCTTGTATTATTGAAAATTCAAAATAAATATTTTTATTTGAATTATTATATTTTTTGCTATCTTTAACTGGTCAAAGGTTTAAAAAAATCAGTAAAATTAATATCTTACCCTTTATTATATTATTTTAAGGCACACACCACACTTTAAAATGATTTTAGATCACATATATTCTCTCTTCCTTTATTTTCAAGTATAGTGTATGTCTTAAAATAATATAATGAGGGATAAAGTATTAATTTAAGTTTTTTTTGAAATTTTGACTAGTCAAAAATAATAAATTATATAATAATTTAAATAGAAGTATTTACTTTTAAATTTTACCATTACATGGGAATTCAAAAATTTGAATATTTTTTTTATATAGAAAATACTAGGTATACAATCAAGCATGGAACAATAATTTGGTTTCAAAATATTAGTGCTCCTATCATACTTAGCATGAAAATTCTCATATACACATCTCAATTTGGTTTGATATTTCTATCATTTGTGATTTGAATATTGCCTATCGATAATGTCAAGAAAACAAAACTAACACTATCGGTGGTGGTGGTGACATAGCAGTAAGAGTATTTATTTGGAGCCTTTGTTTCTATGAGTTCAAAGGTTCGAGTCTTCATGAATGTATGTGAGCTCAATTAATCATTCCATGCACTTATCTCTTAATGAGGTGACCTCGTAGAAGTGATTCCTCTATATCACATAACAATTAGGACTTATTCTCTGTATTTCTTACCAAACAATATAAAAAATTATTACTTTTCTCTCACCGCCTTGTCATTTCTACTCTCTCTCACTCCTGCCAAATATTATACTCTCTCTCCCTCTTCCCAAACATAGCCTAATAGTTTGAATTGATTTGGATCTAATCTCTAACTCTCGTCAAGTAGCATTTTTAGTTTATTATTTTATGTTGGAAGCTAGGGATAATGACAAGATATTGATAATTTAATCTTTCTTGGTGTCTAAAATAATAATATTGAACACAAAGCTGATCCTGATATATAAAGGATCTACAAAGGTAAAGATAGAGGACACTCATTGGACCGTGGCTTTGAGACAAAATATGAAAACGACAAATAAATGAATAAATAAATAAAAACTAGGCAACAGAAAGAGATGACATCCATTAGCCCTTAATTGGCTCGAAGTTTGACAAAACATGAAAAATAAATAAACGAATATATAAATAAAATGAAATGAAAGCAAGTAGAATTACGGCACGCAAACCCAAAGGGGGTAAAGATTTTTGTAGTACTAGTTATTGTGGCTTCTTGTTTGTGAAGTCTTTTCCGTATATAGATATTATTATATTTTGTAGTGGGGAAAAAATAATATTTTTCAGGCTCTTTCTTTTGAATGAGTATAACGTTATAGGTGATGGTGAAAATATGACTAGATGCAATAATATTGAACCATATATAAGTTGTTCTTACAGTTAGACTGTAGCAGAGCTGTGTCATTAAGAAGCGCGTGTAAAGTTTTTCAAGAATTTAATCTGAAAAATAAAAAATTACGTGTACAGTAATCCTCAGAAGACCTGCCAGGATCCTGCCTTTATTACTTATTATTTATTTAATAGCTGCAGCGAGAGCCAGCCAGCAAATCCCCTGGTCCATTGGACATGAGAACGGTAAAAAAGCACCGTACAGACAAGCAACCGATTCATTTCAAATATATACATACTAGTCGAAGCTGAAATAAAAAAAAATATGTCAAAATTCTTTAATCATGAAAAATAAGCAAGCTATATATAATGTTTGTATAAATAATATTAGGGGTATCAAAATTTGTACTAAATTTTTGATATAATATATATAATATTTGAGTTAGTATTATTTAATTAATATATTAAAATTTATTATAAATAAATTAATTATATTCATCGATTGAATATTGTTTATTAGTTATATTTATTGATATTAAAAATTTGATACATATTTTTATATATATTACTATTATAAAAAAAATGAATAAGTAGCTGTCCAGCTGCTTGCTTCCTTTTAAAAATATTTTGTATGCTTTTTATTTTTGTCTTATTTATATTAATAGATAACTTGCTTATTTTTTATTGTAAAAGAATTTTGATATTTATTTATTTTTATTTCAGCGTCTAGTGGTTGTCTTTGTAGAAAATAGAAAAACTAATATAAAAGTGGGTCTCATATATTATATCCACTTTACATGTCCGATTTTGCCATGATTTTGCCATTTTGTAGCGGTAAACATGTGAAATGTGTGGACTACTTATATCTATATTTATGCTATCTATATATTTAATCTTCTTTTAATAATGTTTATCTGTTTTTTTTCATTCTTTTTTTAGGGGATTTGGTTTATTCTTATACATTCTTTTCTTGAAATTATTCTTATACATTCTTAGAAGATTTGAGTTGGAAAAAAATTAGTTCATACTTGAAAAGAAAAAGAGAATTTCAAAGACTCCAATCAAATTTATTTTTGATTTTAAGTTTTATTTTTAAATAAATTCACTCTTTTTCAAAAAATTAGATAATTTAGCAATTTTGTTGGCAGAATTAAAGAAACATATTTTAAAACAAATATACAATAAAGTATTGTATCAATTGATAATTTGTGAGTATTATTTCTTTCTTATAAAGGGAAAAAAAAAAAGACAAAACAGCGGGTCCATGTGCCTTAGGCACGTTCTTATGACTAGTATATAATATATATGAGCATTAATTTAGTAATTTTTTAAACTATAAAATAGGTATTATTTTATTCAATTAAAATTTATTATATACGTTTTTTTATAATAATAATAGAGAAAAAAAAGGTATTAAATATTTTTTATTTTTTATCTTTTTTCTCAACTACTCGAATTATAATAACCCTTAGATTATGATCTAATGACTAACAAAAATTATTTATAGATAGGTAAAATACTTATTGAATTGAGAACTAATATATATATATATATAGGAAATTATTACTAAAATACTCCATGTTTTAAAAAAGTGTGAAAAATACCCTCGTATTATTGAAAATTTAAAATAAATAGTTTTTATTTGAATTATTTTATTTTTTTGCTATCTTTAACTGGTCAAAAGCTTTAAGAAATCAATAAAATTAATATTTTATCCTTTATTATATTATTTTAAGGCACACACCACACTTTAAAATGATTTTGAATCATATATGTTTTCTCTTTCTTCATTTTTACGTATAGTGTGTGCCTTAAAATAATACAATAAGGGGTGAAATATTAATTTAAGTATTTTTTTTGGAGCGTTTGACTAGTCAAAGGTAGCAAATTATATAATAATTTAAATAGAAGTATTTATTTTGAAATTTTAGCATTACAAGAGTTTTTGCACACTTTTTTTAAAATAGAAAGTATTTTAGTAGTAATTTCCCTTAAGTGTATTTATTTTGAATTTCTAAAAACACAAGGTCTTTATTTTCACATTTTTTAAAATAGATGGTATTTTAGTAATAATTTTCCAATATATATAGTAAGAATAAAGATTGTGACGCCAAAATTTTGTACAAAAACTTATATCAGTAATATTATATCATTTTTAGCCAAATAACTTTAAATGATGTAATTCTACTTAAAATAAAAGAGTGGTCTATATAAATATGTCATCTCATGTGATATTTTTTTTTTTGGTAAAATATTAGTATCCCTAGCATTACTCTTATAATAAATAATTAAAAGAAGCAACATGTGGACCACACTTGCTTATTCGTCATTTATAAGCAATATTCTATCCGTAAATATTGATATGAAGATGAGATATGCTAAAAAAAGGTGGAAAACCTCTAATTTTCATCGGCTGTCACTTACAATAGTTCTCTATTTTCATTTTCTAAGATGATGTGTAATGTTACAGAGCACTTTAAGATGTCACATACCATATTAGGTGTTAGATTTTCTTGAAAGAAAATAATTAATACATTGAGTTCTTTATAGGGTTTTACGTGAAAAAATTAATACATTGAGTTCTTTATAGGGTTTTAGGTGTTAGTTTTTCAGTAAAAAAAAAATAGACATCTCACATGGTGTTTGATAACTTATGAGATTGTTATTGGACATTAGATACATTATAACACAAACTTTCCTTCCTTTTTTTCAGGAAAAACACAAACCCACGTGAGAAAACAAAATATAATAATAAAAAATGAATAATGTTATAGGTCATATGGTGGCCAACACCACATGACGTATTAGTCTGTCACTAATTAATTATAATTATAATTCAAGTGAGGCCCATCTGTGACCTAATTTATTAATCAAAATCATCCAACGATTGATAGGCATATCATTATTGTGTTGGGTACTAACTAGGACTAATAATTCATGTTATCGTATCGTATTCAGGTCAATACGGTTACGATACGACATAATTAATAAACATGTCAAAATCTTAAACTTGAACACGACACGACACTTGTAACCCATTTAATAAATATATTATGTGTCATATTATAACATGTTTGATACGATTACTCTAATTTAACACTATTATGTACTAACTAATTCAATTTTACAAATGTAAATATGTTTAGAATTAATCAAAATTACATTTAAAATATTAAAATATCAATAAATGTGTCGTATTAATGTCTTGTTGACATGATATGAAAACAATCTGTTTAATTAAATCGGTTACACAAGTCATTTTTGGGTTAAGTGAATTTACCCAAAATTAACTCGTATATTATATGTGTTATACTTATCAACTCGAAATTAACACGAAAATTAAGTAGGTTACATAAACTTAATTATTTCGTATCATTTTCAAATTGTATCGTCCTATCGTGTAAAAAAATTTTAGTTGTACTGGGTTGCTCATAAATAAAAGTTGGGAATTTGCAAGAAACAAAAAACGACGACCTCCTTTCTGCCTTCGATGTTTATCCATTTCCAGCCACTTTGAAATGTTGCATATTGCAGGTCAGAACTCGTAATATCATTTTAAAATTAGATAGGAACTTCATTCAATTAAATAATCGCTTAGAAGTATAATTTTGACTTTATAAGCAAAATTTTACATAGAAATGCATGTACACTAAAATTAGTGAATTCCTTTATATGCATGTAATTTTCTTTTATTGAGAAAGCTAGTGTACAAAAATGCACTAATAAAAGTTGCAAATTACATTTTTCGCTTAGTTGAATTTGATTGATCATAAATTAATTATACTTCTTATTGATAATTGATTAAATGTGAAGTAATTCAAAAGAAAATGATATTATATGATAAATATTAACAAAAAATTTATTGGGATAAAATGAATATAAAATAAAAAATGAAATTGATGAAAAGTATTTTATGCGGCTAAAAAATATGTACACATATTATACATATAAAGTACATTTCAGTAACAAGTATGTTCATTTCTAAGTATATTTGACAAATATAAGTAGTTCGGCTGTATGACTCAAAAATACGTACCTACGGGTATAATACAAATATTAATTATACATAATTATGCTAACAATGCTTATAATTACGAATTTGGTAAAAGAAAATTTAAATTAGATATATTCCACAGTATAGTAAATGAATAGTCAAATTAAACCATTGTCTTTTACTGATGACCAAGAGAAGGCACGTAACCACAAGGATACAATTAGAAATCAACATGAGATTTGTCTTTTGCTATTTTAAGTCAACTGTTGCTGTTATTTTTTTATTAGAAATAATTTCATTAAAACTCTAAATAAAAATTATAATAACAAATTGAGTTATATATAACTTATTACAATGAAAAGTAGAAAATTGATTCATAAATTTAAAGACAAAATAACATTTAAAGTGTTGACTCATCCTTTGTATCATCAATTTTATATTTTTGTTTTGAAGTTAACAAATATATAATTAAGAACTAATAATCTACTTAAGTTTATAACAAACCTAAATTAAAAGGATCACAAGACATTCAAAATGGATTATGAAAAAAGAGCTTAAAAATTAAATTCAAGAATACAAGACTTAGATTAGCAAAGGTTAAATACTTATTTCTTATACTCAAATACTTATCTACACATAATATGATCTTAATAGCTCAAATTTTTCATAAAATTAGAAATTTTCATACCAACATAGTCAACCTATTTATCTCTAATTAAAATGAGAAATTTATTTTACACAAGCTTTTAAATTGATTTATGAATTTCTATAGTATTCATATTTCCTAAAAATCAATTTAAGAAGTCACAATTTTGAAAAGAATCGAAAAAGACTTGAAATAATATCAAAATATACTCTCTAGTATTTTCAGTAGACTGAATCCTGGTTTTCAGTCTACCGATTCCTTGTCTATTTTCTTAACAGATTTTCAAATTTAACTATTACAACCGCACTTCTAACGGCTAGTATTTTCGGTCGACTAAAAATACACTTTCAGTCTGCTAAAAATGACAAAATATCCATTAAACGGTCTAAAACGACTAGTTTTCATTCAAGTCTATAAATAGAAGCTTTTTTAATAATTGAAACAACTTTTCAACATCCCTACATAGCTTTAATCATATTTATAAGTTGTCAAATTAATTTTTATGATTTGAACTTTCAAATCAATTTTTTCATAAAAATCACTTAAGTTAAACTATATTATATCTTATGTTTACATCCTTTCTCTCTAGGCCTATCTTGTATCAATTATTTTCTTTTGAAAGAAATTCTAATTGAGTGATTCAATAAAAACCAATTTTTTATTATGAGGTGAGGTTAATACCGAATTCATAAACAATCTGGTTTAGGTAAGATTGACATCGAAGTCTAAATAGTCCGAATTAGGTGTGATATAGCCGAATTCAATATTATTGTAAAGGTATAAGTGTGCCTATGGAGAAATCACTCGTTGTGTAAAAGGATTGTTCAAGCCTATTCTCCTGATCCAATAATAGAAAACTTAAAGTAGATTGTTAAGAGCCGAAAACTAGACAAATCATTGTATTTATTGAACCTCATAAAAATAGTCTTTGCATTTTTTTTATCTCTATCTTTTTAACTTATTTATCTTGAGCTTATGCATGCTATTTATCTTGGGTTAGCTAATCTCAGGCTAATATTAAGATCTCAGGATAAAAGCAGTCTATGTCAATGATATTAGATAAGAACTCTGTAAAGGATATGATAGAGNCTCATAGAGGAGCACCTGCAATACTCTGCTAATAAAGGAAGAGAAGCAAAGGCTAGCTGTGATAAAGTCAACTTCTATCACTTGAGCTGGCTTTTATAACTGGTATTGTACATAATGAATTTTTTACCAAAATTGTTATTCGACGGTCTAAAATCTTCCATATGGACATCTAAAATTTTAGTTCATTAGATCATCTCCAATTTATAAGGTCAAAAGGGTGTAATTTTTACACCATTTTATAAGTTGAACTCCAATCTATTACACCAAAAGTTTTACTAAAAAAAATTCTATTTTTATTCTTTATCTTCTTAGTCCTTCAACAATTGATTTCTTTTGGAGTACTAAGTTATTGTTTTCATTTATGTTGATATTGTTTTAGTTTCTTACTAAAGTTCTTATATTTGCTAAAATGTTGTTGGAAACTTAGCTATATTATTATTATTTTAGTTTATGTTGTATTTGCTAGAATGTTATTGGAATTTTAGTTTATATTGACATTTAGTGTTAATTTTCTGTATATTATGAAGTTTTTAGATCATGGATTTAAATGAGTAATTATATTTTAATAGTTATTAATATTTGTATTATTTAGACAAATTAAATTAAATATGAAATAAATTAAATCATTATAGATTATAAAGGTTAATAAAAAAAAAGACATATTGGAAATTAATTTATAGGAAGTTATAAAGGTGAGGTTATTGGAGAAATAAAAAAGTTTGAAAAGTATTACACCAAATTTGATGTAAAAAATAATACTACTTTAGAGAGGATTTTCAACAGCAAAATGATGTTTTGCACTAATTTGGTACAATACCAGAGATGCCTTGAAAGAAAAAAAAAACGAAAAACTACACAAAATGACATATAAGTACCATTTAATGTCATTTATATGTTTCACGGCGATGACATGTGATTTTACTAAAATTAAAACATGCGGATAAAATCTCTAAAAAAGAAAAGAAAAAAGACATGGTTTCTGAAAATAAGAGTTAATCTTGTTTTTCCTTCCTTGATATATAAGCTAAGGGCTACTCTAGTATAGACGTGGTTCGAGAAAAAATTCATTATAGCGTAAAACAATTGAGTGATTGATAAATTGTAATTTTAAATTGTTATGACTTAGAGAAGTTGTATTAAAATATTTGATAAACTGCATAATTAAACTGTTGTACAAATTTATAATAACTAAAATAGGCATCATTGTACAATTTTTGTACAATTATGTATATTTTGTAAAAAAAATTTATTAATATTATGTATAATTATACATATTTTGTACATATTTAAACAAACCAATATTTTTTAAATGAAAATTGATATGAAAATAAACTCACTTAAATTTATTACTTAACATATAAATTTTTTGGAACAAATTTTTTATAATAACCTACAGATTAATAAGAATTGCTGTATCTTTTTAAAAACAAATATTGACACAAAAATTAATAATATTAATAGATATTTTTTCACTTTTCAAATATTTTTAATTCAAATAAGTATTGATGAAAATTATTATATGTAATCCAAGTCTAAATAAAGTAGAAAAGCCCAATCCAATAAAAACTAGCTTAATTGGTCTAAAATTTGAGGGATATGTGTATAAGTTTAGGAGTCAATGGTTCAAATCTTGTTAGTGATAGATGTGTGAATTATTTTCTTCTATCTTTGTAATAAGTGGTGGTCATTAGTTAACCCTCACTTTTAAATAAAAAGAAAGTAGATAAGCCTAATTTGATAAATAATAAGCTGTATTACTATTTAAGGAATAAAATGACTAAAATAGGCATTATAATAAATAAATTTTGTTAGTTTGTTGTAAAAATAATTCTTTATATTTAAAAGGGTGTGTATGTAATTGTTTATATGTATTATATATACTTTCTAATTTTAAATATATATGATTTTAATAAGTTTCGATGACATTAAAAAAATGAAAAATTAAATAACCTTGTTTTTTTTTCCCTTGAATAAAATTTTTTATTTATTATTTTATAAATCTTAGGACTTTGAACTATGGCAATAATAGATGCAATATCTTTATCTAATTTTTTTTACATGCTCATCTAGTAGAAATATAAATATCTCCTTCAAAAAATATAATAAAACGAGAGGAAATTTAGAAATCTCATATAACCTTTTCCAAAATTCTAATATTGATTTATCATTATTAAAAAAAAAATACTCGAACAAAAAATTACTGTTTTAATTTGTTTAAATATTTTAATCCAATTAGCATTCTAGGAAAATATTAATTGAGAAAAAAATTCCTTTTTGGAGAAGATTAATTGAGTATTTACTATGAGAGAATACGTCGCTTAGGGGAACATTGGTTGGAATTTCAAAAATAAATTGAAGGCATAGTTAAATGTTTGAAAAATTGATTAAAGTGAGGAGAAAATTACCGCATAATCCATTTGGAGAAGGACCCTCAGTCTAGTTTCAAATTCTAGTTGTGGCTATTATATGGATTGTTCCAGAATCACTTTTTTTGCTATTTATCAAACACGAAATGAACCAAAACTTATCAAAGAAGTGGTTTTAGATTGTCTAAAATCTAAAACAAAACTGAATCTTGAAATACCAGACTTCTGTCATTGAATTATGTTTTTTGTTTTATTTTTGTCCTTAAATCTTCAAATGTTACAATGTTCCCTAAACTGTATTGCTTTAGTCTCTATTTTAGTCTTTAGTCTTAGTTTGAACAAACCTGTTATCAAATAGATATCTAAATCGACTATGAAAATATATTATTTATGTAAAAAATATGGCATTTAAAGGTTCAAATAAATTGGGACAAAAATGTAATTCAAGGACTAAGTCTGGGGCACTCTAAGGAACCAAAATCGAATTTAGGTAAAAGCAAAGATTACAACAGCATACAATTAACATATGGCCTATGAAACAAGCTCATCTTTTAACTATAAAATTGCTTACGTGGCCATGCTTTCGCTAATACCTATATTTATACTTTTGAACCCTTACATAGTCTCCTATCTCAGTTCATGAGTAAGCAATGTTTTAATTTCTTATTTAACAAACGTAGGCAGTAATGGTTCTACTAAGTGGGATTTGCCAAAACTACTCGTCTTAATGTTCTCCGAGATTGAAGAAAATTCAGCATTTTCTTTGGCTAAGTTGCTTTCAACACTTTTTCCCCACACCACCAAATAAAGTCCTGAAATAATTAACAGTGCTCCAATAATCCTGTCACGCAAGAAAAAGGACAATAAGTTTCATAACATGAGAAGACCAAGAAAAAAAAAATGTGTGCTTATAAAAAGATTGGTAGGTTCAGATTAAAGAATAGTACTCACCCTCCTAAGTAGAATTCTTCACCTAAAAAAAGAGAAGCTATTACAGCTACTAGCAAGGTCTGTAAAGGAAAATACAATGAGACGAACACAGGACCACCCCTGTCAATGACCCATATCTGTACTGCAAACGCCATTCCTGAAGACACAGCTCCCTGCAAAGAACATGATGTATTATTGTGTATCTCTAGTATTATACGATTTTTTTTTTTTTTTTTAAGTTCTCTCCATATAATTATTGGTTTTCCCAAAAGAAGTGATAGTGCCAGACTATCACTTTATTGTCCACTTTTAATCTTTAGTTCGTTATTTTTTAGCTAGGAGACTCTACTAAAATATTTCTTATTATTATAAAATAAATTATAAAAAAATATCTTTGATTGTAAGTATTTTACGATTTATATTTTGTAAAATAATATTCTAAGATTAAAAATTTTTAAAACTTAATATCTTGAATAAATTTGTTAACTAATTTTAATAACCGAAAATTAATAATATCTTCTATTCAAACTATAAAAATTCTTATTATTTTCTTAATTTTGAGAATATTATTATATTTTATCATATAAAATTATTCAAAAATCAACTCAGAGTATTAATGTTCAGAAATTCTTAATTTTAGAACATCATTTTATAATTTTAAATTTCAAAATTTAAATTACACAATACTCAAATTTCAAAATATTTTTTTACAATTATCTTTATTATTATACTATTATAAAATAGGCAAAAGTGTCTAAAACTTATCTCAATATTAACAAATCAATAATAATTATTTTTTTAAAAAAATTAAAAAATAACTATTAGATTTTTTTTAACTTTTGTTTATTTATTAGCATATGAATTAGGTTGTATTTGGTAGAAGGGAAAGAGAGAAAGACAAATAAAGAGTTTTTAGAAGGAAAAAAAAAAATATGAAGAAGGGAGATAGGAATAATAATCTATACTTAGTAGAAAAAAAAATATAAAGTTAAAAAAATAGAGAGTATTTATAATAATTATTATATAATTTATTTTATCTTTTTAAAATTTATTAATTTGATAAATAAAATTTATCAATTTATATTTTTCTTTTTTCAATTTTATCTGATCTAACTAATTTAGGATAGAGGGAAAACTTTTTGGGCCTGGAGGAAGTCTCGATCCACTCCTCCTCTCCCTCCTACTACTAACTAACTACCAAACAAAGAATTTATCTGCTTTCACGTCTCTACCTAACATAGCCTTAATAATGAAAAAGTCTGAGACAGACAGTAGAGTTGATTTAGCATTTCTATTAAAAAGATTACGAACCGCGTAGAAAATGTCCCAAAATTCTGCAGTAGAGTGAATTTGCCAGGCCGTGGAGTCCCTTTCGAGCAACACTCCGATGGCCAAAAACTGTAGAAAACCAAAGAAGCAAGTGTATGAGGTAACGGAAAGCCTCGCCGGATAACCCCTCAGGACCGGCGCTTGTAACACGATCCAAGCGGACCAAGACAAGCAGTGGATGACAAGACAAATGCAGCCGAACATCCAGTTCTTCTCCTTGGCATCTCCCAGTGAGGTCAGCAGAGGAAACTGGTGTAGAGTTGAAGAAGCAGTACTAGTTGACTTGCATATAGTTGGTCCTTTGTAAAGTGTTACAATTGTGGCTCCAGCAACTGAAGCCAGTGTTCCAATTACCTTAGCTTTCCCATCTCTCCTACTCAATTGCACCTTTTCATATCTACATTAATTCAAACACAAAATTAATACACCAATGTTATCTGTACATAAATTTCAGGTTTTTTTACAGTATAACAAAGCTTGTTTAGTGCATGATTAAATATCTTTACCTGAACAAAACAGCCATGATAAAAGTTGTGGCAGGAATAGCATTCTCTATAGCAGAAGCTAGAGTAGGTGTAGTGTTATCCAGGCCCATGAGGTAGAATCCTTGATTAGATGTGATCCTGACATAACCAAAATTGAAAGAGAGAGGGAGGGAAGGCCTTAACAACATGATGTTGTCAGAATAAAATTATATACGTTAAAGTGAACCAAGCATACCCAATAAGTCCCAGGAGAAAGAATTGTAATAGAAAAGAGAGAGTCATTTTTGGCCTTTCTTTCCTGCAGAGATTGAAAAATCAAAAAAGAGCAATAGCAAAATTTTTAACACAAATAATCCATGTCTATTATGTTTCATACTTCTCCAAACTATATGCAAAGGGAATAAGCAGAAGCATAGCAATGAGGTTCCTATAGACTGGGAAGACTAGCTTGCTCACTCCCATGTTTAGTGCATCTCTAACAAAGACATGGTTCCCTGCATAAGCAAACTGCAAGGCAGTCAAGGCCATGTGTAGCTTGGCACGTTCAGGTACCCGTACCATGAATGATGACCTCTTGGCCAATGTTGGACCGGCGGTGACCTCGGCCATTGGATCAGAAATCAAGATGGGATGTGTAGTAGTTACTCCGGTCAAGCTCAAATTGTAGTACCTTTGGTGAGGGGAGCTCTATTATATATACTATAGTGTTTAATTTACTTCCTTAAAAAAAAGAATAAAATAACAAAACCAAGGGCAACTAGTATATGCCTATATGGTTTTATTGTGTGGCTCTTACATAATGGTTTGGAATATTCCCTTGACGGTAGTTAATTTTGAAGAGTTGTACAAATCCCACGTGTTAATTTGCGAGTTTGTTGAGATATCGAAAACCATATTGATCCTTTTTATAAGTACAAGCTCCGAGAAAGAATTGAACAATGCTTGATGGTGTAATCTTCTCTGTTGTTCACATAGCTGTGAAGCTAAATATATTGTTGTACTTGTATATAGCCTACCGTCGATTGTAGTCCGTGATTATTAAAAAAAAAACACTTAAAGGTTATAATTAATGAAGTTGAATTTTTCTAAAAGAAAATTTTGAAGATATCTTTTGTACTTTTCATTTTATCCTCTGGTTGAAATAAAGTAAAGCGCCTCCATTATTTGGCACTAGAATGTAATGAGGTCCGTAATATCGCTGACAATGACAATGGCATGTTGAAACGTGGCTTCAGTGTAACCATTAATGATAGTGTGCTCTTGCATTCTGACGGATGATAGTACAGTGCAATTGTGCGGAACAAAAAAATGTGTCACTGATGTGGTAGCTGTCAAAATTCTGTGGCTTGCTCTTATGAGCGATGCAGAGACATGAAATTGTTTCGTTATATCAATTGTTCACCAAATTTTGTAAATTTGTTGAGCAATCGATCTCAAAATATATATAGAGGCACCAATTCTTAATTTTTTTTACCCTATTTAGAAATATTGATTGCTCCTATTAAAATTCATCACATACCTTTTATTATAATAAAAAATAAAGAGAAAAAATATTAAATAATTTATATTTATTATTATTATTATTATTTCTAATTCTTCACAAATCATACTAATAATTAAATAATGATCCAATAATTAAAAAAAATACTATAAAAGAAATACATACTCGATTATGACTTTATATATATAGACTAATTCTATTGTAAGAAGTATATAGACTAATTCTATTGTAAGAAGGCTTATTTCACTCCGACAGATAGGAGGGATATTTTATTAGATTTAAAATGATTTAAAATAACTAATCGGTTATAATATAGAATTAGTATAAAGGTGTTTGTAGGTTATGAAACACTCTTGAATCCCTTCATAGACGGCAAAAATAAGGATGAAAACCATAGGTCCTACTGTTAGGTCTGGGATTCGGGTTTAAATTAATATAATGAAAAGAAATCCTTGAAATCAAATTGACATAACGACAATTAGTTTTCCAATTAAGAACTTGATTTTTCTAAGAATGGGACAATAATTAGGGTTTTTTTTTCCATTAGTCAAGGCTGGA
Organism: Parasponia andersonii; assembly: GCA_002914805.1. Taxonomy (NCBI): domain Eukaryota; kingdom Viridiplantae; phylum Streptophyta; class Magnoliopsida; order Rosales; family Cannabaceae; genus Trema; species Trema andersonii. Next base: position 1,041,569 of record JXTB01000044.1, read on the forward strand.
ATTTTCTAAAAAGAGGACGATAATTAGGATTTTTTCATTAGTAAAAGGCAATTAATTTTATTTTAGATTTGGATATTTATTAATGATATTTATTAATGTCGTATTTTATTAAAAATAAATCTGTTATTAAACTATTAAATTAAACAGAAGTATTATAAAAAATTAATATAATGTGATTAAAGCCATAATTCTAATTATGCATCATTAATCTTCTTTATCATAGGGAAAATTTCCCCCTTATAATAGAAGCTCCCAAAAAACTAAGTTCAAAAAATAAAGAAAGTAAAATCCAAAAAATCCCAACCCAAAAAATACGAAAAAATCATATAAATAACTAAACAAGATCCAATCCCAATTTTTTTTTTTTTAATACATGTAAAATCCGCTTCTCAGTGTATCTCTCTCCCCTATCTTCATGTTTAAAATATATATATATAAATATATATATAAACCGCTTCTCTCTCTGTCTCTCTCCCCTATCTTCAAACACCACTTTCTCGAAATCTCCTCCTCTCACTTCCCCTCCCGCCCCTCACATTACTAGCAGCCTACAGATTTGGTTCTAATATCGTTTCCTATTTCTTTAATTTGTTTAGTACACGCCTCAAAGAAAAAAACAAATTAAAAAGAAAAAAAAAAGTGTAGGACCTCACACACTGGCCAGTCTGGCCTCACATTTGCATTCAAAATAAAAACGTGGGGACAATATTAAACAACCCCGTAAAATTGAAATTTCAATCATCCACATATATATAGTATTATATTAGAGATGCAGAGTGCACGGCAGTGTTACATTATCTCTATCTCTCTCTGTGTGTATATATTTATATATCGAGACGATTGGGAAGATGCTTGAAAACTTTATAATTTTAATGTATACCGTGTACATACATGTAAAGCTTACGAAATTATTTATTGTAATGAATGAGAATATTAATAAGCTTGATTGCAATAGAGAGTGAGTGATGAGTCTTCTACGTGTGATTTTTGAAAACGGGTATCCGAGTGACAAAAACCTTTAGGGCAAAATTAAATGTATATTTAAGGAATTAATTGTAATAGATTTCAACATAAGATAGAACTTATTATTTGGACGATTAGCTAGAGAGGGAAAGAAGGAGAGAGTGTTAAACACTATCAGGACCTTGTAAGGCAGAGAAGGATAAAAGAGGGGGACAAGTTTTGAGGCAGAGAGATAATTATATATATAATAACTTTAATCACAAACACTTATCACATAAAACTTGAATTTTTTTTGAAGAAATTTTGTTATTTATCTTTCTTGAAAGATACTTTTTATGAAAATATTTTATGTATTGTATTATGGAAAATCAAATCTTATTATAATATTAAGGAGTGCTAAATGTACTGTTTTTATTTTATTTCTTTATTATTTAACACATAAATTCTACTATATAAATTAATATTTTAATAATATAATGAATCTATTATTAAAAAAAATGTAATATTTTAATAATATAATGAGTCTATTATTTGAATTTACGTCCCAAATAATAAATAAGTGCACAAGCAGATATGAAAATGAATGTAATTAATATCATGTCGAGTAACAGCTTATATTAGTCGCATCATATCGGTTACGTACTCTTTTAGACTTTCCCAATAAATTACATCATTGCGTTCATTTTATTGGGAAAAAAAAAAAAAAAAGAAACAACTTATTGCAATATTTGACTTGTGGAGATGCATTGAACCTGGACTAGCTATTGTAACAAGCTTCTATGAGTCTAATAACGAAGTTTAAATTTAAATTGTTTCTCCAATTTTATTGATTTAATCCATGTAGAACCAAGAAAAAGATAAAATATTATATTAAAATATAAATAAAAAAGATAAAATTCAAAGTGATTTGAGTTCGATATAAATTGGTCATAATTTGAAAAGGCAATAATACCTTTATCTCATTAATATTTCGCCATTTTCACTAGTTATTACAATATTTGATTATGGGAGATACATTGAACCTAGACAATTCATCATAAGTTCATAACAAACTTTAATGAGTCTAATAAAGTAACAATGTTTAATGAGTCTAATAAAGTAACAATGTCTAATTTTAATTTCGTGGTATACTTTTATTTTTTTAATCCATGAACAACTAATAAATGGATAGAATATTATATTACATTGAGATGAGAAAAAAAAAATTGACTAAGTTAAACTACTGATTAGGTTATATATTTTTTGAATTTTAAATGTTTATAAAGTGATTTGAGCTTGATATAATTTAACCTGCAGTCAAAAACAATCTAATCTAAGGTAACTCTAATAGAATATTACTTTAAAACCTATAAAGTTATTCTTATTTTAGGTCAAATTTTACTTGTTAATTTAACTTAGAGTTAAGTAATAGTTGACCTGGGGTCAAGTAATACTTGACAGAAGGTCAACTTGTATTTGACTTAGGGTTATTAATAAATTATTTATTAAATGAATTAAATTTTACTAAAAAGTATGTTAAATAGATAATTATAGACAAGATGATAGTTATACCAATACAATAAAATAAAGTAAAAACTAGACATGAATAACAAAAAAAATTATCAAAAATATATCCCTAAAATAAATTATTGTCTTTCTCCCAGAAATTGGGTTACTCCTTTTGGTCAATTTCGGCTCTTTTTTTTTTGTAATATATGATAATGTAACTCGTATATAAGTTTATGATGAAAGTATTTCATCCTTTCTGCAGTGACCATGGTAATATGCTTATCGAACATTAGAAACTCGACGTACTTTATTACAAGCATCCTATAATCTCTGCTGAAAAATAGCAAAATATCAAACAAATGAAGATCAAGTGAGACTTGACCTTAGGTCAAGGGTGACTTAACCCAAGGAAGATTAAGACAGACTTGACTTGGGGTCAGGTAGAACTTGACCTCATGTCAAGAAATCTCATAAAGAGTTTTACTCAAACTTATTTCTATAACAAATGAGAAAATGACACCGACATAGGCAAATCTGTAAAAAATTTCACCAAAAAATCCTATTTTATGATGCAAAGAGAAATAGACATAGACAAGCTCAAAAAAACAAGGATTTTTTCATAAATACTAAAAAAAAAATCGAACATTTCTATCATGTTCTTTTTGCCTCCTTTTTTTTTTTTTCCTAATCGACCAATTTATTGAGATCTTCTTCTTTTCTACTGCCTTCTTCTTCTTTATTGGAGTTTTCAATCTCGATGCAAAGTTTCGGTATAACGAGTTTTGGCCATTTTCAGACTTTTTTGGTTCGTTAAGACGAGGATAATGGGTTGAAAATCTCAAAACCTAACTTTAGTGAACCATTTTTTTAATTCCATGACAATTTTTGATGATTTTTAATTCATTTTTTTGTGGGTTTTTTATTTTAGTTTTGAGAAAAGTTAGAGAATAGAGAGAAAGAAAAAAAACTAGAGAGAGAAATGAGAGAAGAGAAGGAATTTATGGGGAAGTGTTATTGGGAAATTAAAGTTTCAATCTTACTCACTCTTATTTTGAAGATAACAAACATTTGATTTAGTACTAATAATTTAACTTGAGTGTGTAGTGAAATATTTTTAATAGTTCTAACTCAAGTTGATCAAGGTATCAAGCTTGAAGATAAATTATGGAAAAGAGCTTAAAGGTAAAGATCAAGACTAGCAAAGATTAATTAAGTAGTACTTGTATTTGAATATATGTTTACATATAATATGATATTAATGGCTCAAAGTTTTTATAAAATTAGAAATTTTCAAACCAATATTGTCAAACTTACATATCTCAAATTAAAATATGAAATCCATTTTACAAAAGCTTTTAAATTGATTTATAAATTTCTACAGTATTCATATTTCATACAGATCAATTTAAGAAGTCACAATTTTGAAAAGAATCGAAAAAGACTTGAAATAAATTTCAAAACATGCTCTCTAGTATTTTCGGTAGACCAATTCTTATTTTCGGTCTACCGATTCCTTGACAAATTTTTAGTAATTTTCAAATTCGACCGTTAGAACTGTATTACCAATGGCTAATATTTTTCGATCAATCGAAAATACACTTTTACTTTACCAAAAATGACAGATTGTCTGTCTAACGGTCTAAAACGGCTAGTTTTTATTCAAGTCTATAAATAGAAGTTTTTCTAATACTTGAAACAACTTTTGAACATCCTTACATTGGTAATATCATATATTTAAGTTGTTCAAATTAATTTTTATGATCCAAATTTTCAAATCTACATTTTCACAAAAATTAATTGAGTCAAACTAGATTATATCTTGTGTTTATATCTATTCTCTCTAAGCTTACCTTGTATCAAACGCTTTCATTAGAGAGATTCTAGTTGAAAGATTCAACAAAAAGAAAAATTATAATTGTGAGATGAGGTTGCCATCAAAGTCTAAACAACTTGATTTAGGTGAGGTTGCCACCGGAGTCTAAATAACCCGAGTATAGGTGAGCTTATTACCAGAGTCAAAATAACACGTGAGTTGATGAGATTAGCACCATTATTAAAATAATCCATATAGGTGAGTATTGGCACTAGAGTAAAAATAATCCAAGATTAGGTATGATAGTGCCGACATCAAGACTATTATAAAGACGTAGGTGAGCCTAAGAAGAATTCACTTTTTATAAAATGGTTGATCAAGCCCACAATCTTGATCCAATAGTGGAAAGCTCAATATAAGTTATCAAGGGCCTGAGACGTAGGTAAACTATCGCATTTGTTAAACCTCATAAAAACTGAGTTTGTATTTTCTTTATCTCTATACTCTTTACTTTATTATAAACTATTTAATTATGTATTTGATATTTATTGTGTGTAATTTACCTAGTATTATTATTATATGTTTAGTATTATTGTTGATATAGCTTAAAAGTTTTAAAATAATGGTCTATGGTCTTACATAGCTGAAAAGTTTCTTAAAAAGTTTTAAAACCCAATTCACCCCTTCTTAGGTAATCAATCTTGGGCTAACAAGTATGAGATCATTTAAATCAATAGTAGGTAAGGTCATGTCACTGAGTTGGCTAAGAGTTTTGAGAGGGTATTTGGTCATTTGCTTCATGTGAGTTCAATTTTTGGTCCTAGAAAACTTATTAAAGAACTTAGTCACAAAAAAAAAAGTCAAAATGACCTAATCTGGTCTTATCCAAGTCCTTTTCTCTAACATCATGTTATAACATTGCCTTTCTTTTTCTTAATTTAGTTCATGATTTATGTAAATCAATATGATAAACTGTGAGTTTCAAACTTGCTATATTTGTTAGAAAGGTTCGAAGGCAAATAAGAAAAAAGAAAATATAAGATAGAAAAATAAAGATATAGTAAAGAGCTGAGTTGTTTGGTAGGAGATAAAGATAAGTGAAAAAGAAAGGAGGATGAAAAAAAATAAGTGGAGCCCACCAAAATGTATACCTATTATTTTTTTTTTCATCTTTTTAGGAAAAGAAAGGCTTTTGTTACTTTTAATCTCCAAAACAAAAGAAGAAATAACAAAATGATAAGACTCAACCTGCGAGATAACTAAAAGCCAAGTTTGTTAATTTATGGGCCACACTACTTCTCAATATAAGGATATAGTGATAATAACCACAATTATCTCTACTTAATAAAGTTTGAACTTGAACTTCAGCAAAAAAAATAGCATTATCTTCTAAAGGTTGGGATTCTTCAAACCATTGACAACTCACAAAGTATCAATCTTAAAAACAAATTGGTTGGCATAAAGATCACCAAGTGTAGTAACTCGTATAGTTTCGATGACTGCGACTATGCAAAAGTCACGGATTCGAGCTTGGGAGAGGGCATGGGTTTTCTGCTAAGGCTTGCCCTACCTTAACTCCACCTTATATCTGCGAGTGGTGTGCTTGCATTGCCCATCTTATGATATTGTCTATGCTAGTCATCTAACTAACTAGACAATTAGTGGGATTAGGATGACACACTTAAGCTATCGATGGACTAAAGCCTGACAGAAGGTCACGTCCTAGTAAAGGGTTGGCCACCTTTGATCACTTCCCTGTCCCTTTTTTTTTAAAAAAAAAAAAAAAAATCAATTGGCATAAAGTAGTCCTTCTCATAAGCTCACAAGCTTGGTTTTCTCAGAAGAAAATGAACCAACTGCCTTCTTAGAGTAATAAACTATTATCGTATCTAAATAATCACGATTCATGAATTACCATTCTTATCCTTGCAAATCTAGCCCAGTGTATACTTTCTTTTGAGAATAGAGATAAAGAGTTGGAAATTTTTTTAAGCTATTGAGGATTTTGAACTACTAATTTTCCTTACATACCAAACTTTCAATAATAATAAAGATATAACTAATAATTGTATAATATATTAGTTTTTATTCTTAGGTAAAGATATAAACTAGTTTTAATCATGGGAAGAATACATAAATATCTATTTTCTTAAGCATACTTTTCTTAAACTTCTAGTTTTAGATTTTTTATCTCACCAATATTCATTTTTGAAGAAAGTATACTACAAGTATTTTCTATGTAAATGAGTAAACTCATACCTAAAAATTAGTATATATTTGAGATATACACTATAGGTATATCATACATATTTTATATATGAAATATATTAAAAAAAACTTACGGGTGGCAATATAGTTCAGACACGATAATACGACTCAAAATTTGGATGAAATAAACGAGACTGGACTTTGTCTAAATGGGTTTGAGATTTGTCTAAATGGGTTTTAGTCATTTTCGGGTTGACCAGTCTAACTTGCCTAACCCGAAAATGACACGGTTCAACCCGTTTAAATAATAATATTATTTAATTATTTATCTATTTTTGTTTTTATTGGCTATTTGGATTAGTGTTTGTCTTATTGTAGACTTTACCATATAAGATTAGGAAAAGAAACGATAACTTAAGGTCTAACTATCTCTCTTTTTCGAAGAATTATATCTGCCACCTACTCATGGTATTTGAAATTGTCCCTCAGACCCTCCCTCTACCTCTCATCTCATGTTTTCACCATTTTAAATCTCCACTAAGTTGGTCCAAAGATCATCATTTCAGTTGCTTATCATTTCCGCTACTCTTCTCAAACTCACATCTAGGTAAAATTTTTTTGTTTTTTTTTTTCCAAATATGTGATTTCTTTTCATTAATTTTTTAATGGGTTTGTTTTTGATTGATTCACACATAATTTTTTATTTTTTTTCTTGTATAAAGAAAATAACTTACTAAATGCTAATTGATATTATCTTGATAAGGGCATCATCGGACAATTATAATTGACCAAAAATCGAGTCAAGCTTTATATTTAACAACTCTTAGCTAAGTAGCTCCTTAAAACACAATAATGATCTTAAATCAAAACAAATTCATAGTAATATAAATAAATAATTGTTCTACAAAATTCATCCCCAAAAATTAACAAAAAGCATTACAATGAAAAAAAGCAACAATCTGTAAGTTTAAAGAGTGAAACTGAGAGGAGAATTGAGATTCAAATGTTATACATAACATAGTAATTGAAAACTTCAACTCATACTAAATCTAGTAATCCACATATATAATATTAGTAGATGGAGAGATCAAATACTCGACCGAGAGAGAGAGAGAGAGAGAGAAAGAGAGAGAGAGAGAGAGAGAGAGAGAGAGAGAGAGAGAGAGAGTTCTTGTATCAAGATTGACCCAAGTTGATGCTTCTTTTATTTGAGACTTGAGATTGAGAGTGACGACACTAGAATTAGGAGAGTTGTTGAGGGTTTTACTATTTAGCTTATAGTTTATTGTATATAGGAAAAAGGATACACAACCCATTTAGAAAGTTGAAAATATAAAGCCTTGATTTTTGAGCTCTAGGGAATTGAAATGGAATAGCCTGAAAAACAATCCCAAGGCAATACTAAAAGTTTAAAAAAAGGCCCAAAACAATTAGAGGCTATTGATGAGTGTGTATTTTATTCACAAATCAAATATTCTTCAAGTTCAAATAATTATAACTTCTTAATAATTTTTATTATTTTAATGTTGTTTTATGTTTTTATTATAAAAAATAAGGAATTGAGGCTTAGTGTATATTTGACACTAAAAAAGAGAAGTTTGTGAAGCCATTAATAGCCGAAATGAGCCCTGAATTATCGAAGAAAGAAAAAAAATCTCAATTGGACCAACAACTAGGTGCTGTGGTACTCAAAAAGAGAACTGTGATGCCTCAAAACTAGAACGCTGGTGCCGCAGTGCCTCAGCACTGAGCCTCGGTGCCAGTACATTTTGTAGCACGCTTAGAAGCCGTGTTTTCTCCATTTTGCTACCACATGTCCACACATCTTTGGCCAACTTTAAGGGCCATTTTTGGCCCTTAATCTAATATCAATAGATAGTTAGATTTCCTTCTTTCTTAGGTCATCTTAGTACCCTTTAAGTACATACTTTAGCCTCTATTTCAAGGTATGGAGAGTTAAAAAGGGGGCACACCTTTAAGAGCTGAAAAATCCTACAGAGAAAGAGAGAGAGAGAGAGCTTTGGAGTTAAAATTTGGAGAGGATGCTTGAAGAGATGAAGGCTTGAAGTTCTACCTCCATAAACGAGTTTTCTCTTCCTCTTTCACACCCTAATCTCATTTAAATTTTGTATTGGGCATATTGTATAATTTTTTTGGAATTATGAAATTCTTTATGAGATTAGCTAGGGATTCTACTATGCTTAGATTAATTCTCTATCTTAGGATTTAATGTATCCTTTTTATACTTTGTTTTGTATATTTTGTTAATTGTTGGCTTTATTTTTTGTTATTAATTTATTTATGTTTTTCCTTGCTTATTGTCTTTAATTTATGTGGTCAATGAATTAGTTGAACTTAGGTTGTGATTTTAATACTTGAGAGAGTTTGATTTCATAAACCGGAATTGAGAAACATAGTTTAGGTTATTATAAGACCGAGAGGAGAGCAACACCTTGATAATCAAATTAAAAAGTGCTTAAGGGCTACAACTTAATAAGTGCTTAGATAATTGGGTTAGATAGAGATATCAACTTGGGTTCTTAGATATTTTATCTTATTCGGCACTCAAGAGAGAAAATGAGATTAGATTAGATTTTTTTGATTAGTGAATTTAATGGAACTAGGCTAATAATTACTTGATTTGACGATTTTAAAAATAATTAGAGTAAATCATGTCCTTAGTATATTAGTGCATAGTAATTTTCATATTTTATTTACGTAATTATTTTTTTATCTTTATTTTTATTCATTTTGTTTTTATGCCTAGATAAAATTAGATTATGATAATTTGGTACTTAACAACTAATCTAAAATCCAATCTCTGTGGATCGACCTTTTTTGCTACTATACTTGTTAATTCTAGGTTTTACTAGATTTGCTAGGTTAGTTAATAGGAGGTAATTATAAATATTAATTTGGTACTGGGTGTTTATTTCCAAAAACTAAACATTTTTTTTCACCATTATCAAATTTTGGCGCCGTTGTCATATCGGAAGTAAGTAGCTTGATTTTAATTTAGGCATTTATTTTTATTTTTTATTTTCTTATTATTTGTTTTATGAGATACTTAGATATGGTGGATCAACAAGTCCTCTTGAGACTTGCTTAACAAGACTTAGAACTGTTTCATTATGCATAGTAGAGATACAAAGAGTTACTCATCAATTTCTCCAATCATAGCTTCACTCGAGAGTGTCAACTATAAATCTTCCTCTACAACTTATGTCCTGAAACAAGAATGTGTGTGGATAGAAGAGATAGTATCGCTAATTTTCACCAATTATCCACCGACGAAACTTATTAGTTGTTGGAAGGCATGACCGATTTTAATTATCGAAGTTGGAATTATCCACTAAGCCGCCTCGATTTAGGTGATAATTCCAACAGTTTGGTGCCACAGTTTGACACTCTGCATCATCAAGCAGAGTCTTCTTTTAACCTTAAAGAGCTAATTGCCCAATTTTCGGAGGAGACAAGGCTCCATATAGAGAAGTTAGAGAGAATAGAGACAACGGCATAGGATGGATCAAGATATATACAATTATGAAAGCTACCGAGAAGTGACAAGCATAAATGAGAGGATCTTTAGGTTATTCGATAATGACTACTCAAGTGAGGAGGAGGTTCAAGACAGTACTTACAAATCTCAATCTTTTAAGATCCAAGTTATTATGCTACCGACTATCATGGCTCACATTTTTTACGATCTTACGAGGCCAAAACCTCCTCTGCCACCTCTCGCTTTGGTCATCGAAGCCCACTATGCATGTGTTGGAGCCGAGACTAGTTGAGTATATGTGCCGAGCATTGCCATACATCGCTAAGCTTGAGGGCATTCGAAGCCAAGACCCATATGTCGTGTTGTATAACACTTACTATGGGCGGAGGCTATTCTTTGATGAGCTTCCAATTTGTATATAGTTGTGCATATAGACACGAGGCATGGAAGAATTTTTTGCCACCTCGAGTTAGAGCCACTATGCCTAGAGTACCATTGTCGCCACTATACTTGGAGGCGAGATGTCTCACCTCCTAGGTACGTTTTCTCACTCTCTTATACTTAATTGGATTGAATATTGTTAATTGTGAGTTTGGGAGTGGAGACACTTGTTGGTTGATTATTTGTTGGCTTTTGGCCTAGTTTATATATTGGTGGCCATGACTTTTCCTTCTATGACTTGTGTCTTTCATCAATATTTTTTTTACTTGCTTTTCTTTAGTTGTTTTGAATAAGTCGTGAGTTTTGATTAGAAGAGATGACTTGGTATTGATAATGTGTATAGTCACTTAGTATTCTTTAGGTCTTTTGGAATGCAATTTATTAAATTATCTGTGTGCTTAACTCGCATTAGTTGAATTTCACTTTTAACTCTTTACATTTGAGCACCATGAATTATGATTAGTTGACTAATTTTAGCTTTAGAGAATACTTATGTGCATTAGTTAGGCTTTAACATCTCATGAGTTCTAAAACCTATTTGAGTATTGCTTAAGGTGAAATCCTAGGTTAAGTATCATTGAATAGAGGATTTAGGCCTTTATTTGGATTATTTGATCCTTTGAAGTTAACCCTTGAAAGTTTTATCCCTAGTTAACCCCCTTTTGAGCCGATTTGATCTATTTCCTTTATCACCTTCACAAGTGCATTCAAACCATCAAATTAATTCCTATTTCCTAAACTTATCACTAATAGGCATGATTGTATTGTACTCTTGTATGATTCATTGAGCATAAATATAAGTTTGAGTTGTACTTGGAGAATTGTTAGTGGATTGGTATAATATCAATAAAAGAAATGAGAGGGTTGGTACAAACTGTGCATTACCTTCTATTCTTTTCAACATTGAGGGCAATGTTGATTTTGAGTTTGTGGGTGAGACTTATGTTTCTCTTCTTTTTATCACTATCCTTATCTTCTTAAAAAAAGAAGAAAAAAAAGCGAGAAAAAAATAAAAGAAAAATAAAAAAAAAAAGAAAAGAAAAGAAAAGAGAAAAATGAATGAAGGATTATGGTTAATTTTGTATTTTTGATGAATAAACTTGTTGTGGTAAGAATTGAAGGAAGCAAAATAATGTAATTAGGGAGGTAGGGAGGTCTAGTACGTGAATTTTCTTGGAAATTATGTAAGATCCTTGAGTTGTGATGCATGCTTAGGGTGATCTGAGCCGAAAATTACCTTTCTCGTCTACCTTTCACCTTAGCCTTACACTACAGTGTTTGAGAGACCTCTTGACCTTCAATGGCACTATATGGAGAGTAACTTAAAAAATGGGCATATCATAGTTCTAAATTATATTATCTAGAAATAACTCATGGTCTCTAAAGTACATAAGTTTATCTAGAGTTCAATTAGTTAAGTGAGATTGATTATGCACACATTTTTACAAAAGGGTCCTGAGTGGAATAAAATCAATGCTTGATATTGAAATCCTAGATACTTTTAATGGTTGCCTTTCATCTGAACTTTAAGCATTTTGTGACTTCAGAGATACTTGCATGGTTGTTGATTTGATGCAAAACTCACACTTTGTCATTTGTATTTTTAGTACTTGATTTGTATTGGTTTTCTTTTTTCTTTTTTTTTTTTGCTTGAAGACAAGTAAATGTTTGAGTTTGGGGTATTTGATGAGTGTGTATTTTACTCACAAGTCAAGTATTCTCTAAGTTCAAATAATTATAAGCTCTCAAGTATTTTTGTTGTTTTGTTTTTTTATTGTAGAAAATAAGACATTGAGGCTTAATTTATATTTAACACTTAAAAGAGAAGTTTATAAAACCATTAATAGCCAAAATGAGGCCCAGACTATTGAAGAGAGCTAAAAAGCTTAATTGGACCAGTAGCTAGGCACCGTTTTGCTTAAAAAGAGCACCGTGGTGCCTCAGAACCAGAATGTTGGCACCGTAGTGCCCAAAAAGTGGCACCACGGTGCCTTAGCATGGCGCCTCAGTGCCAGAAACGGGCAACGCAGTGCCAATACATTTTTCAACACGCGTAGAAGCCACATTTTCTCCATTTTGCTGCCATATGTCCACACGTTTTTGGCAAACTTTATAGGTTACTTTTGGCCCTTGATTTAACACCAATAGATATTAGATTTCTTATTTTTTTAGGTCATCTTAGTGCCCTTTAAATACACATTTTAGTTTCCATTTTAAAGTATAGAAAGTTGGTGAAGAGGCACACATTTGAGATTTGAAAAATCCTAGAAGGCGAGAACTTTGGAGTTGAAATTTAGAAAGAATGCTTGAGAGAGATGCTTGAAGAATTGAATGTTTGAAGTCCTACCTCTACAAAAGAGTTTTTTTTTCCTCTTTCTCACCCTAATCTCATTTAAATTTTGTATCGGGCATATTGTATAATTTGTTTAGAATTATGAAATACTTTATGAGATTAGCTAGGGATTCTACTATGCTTAGATTGATTCTCTATCTTAGGATTTAATGTATCCTTTTTATACTTTGTTTTGTAAATTTTGTTAATTGTTGGCTTATTTTCTATTATTATTTCATTTATGTTTTTCCTTGCTTCTTGTCTCTAATTTATATGGTCAATGAATTAGTTGAACTTAGATTGTGATTTTGATACTTGAGAGAGTTTGATTTCATAAACTGGAATTAAGAAACATAGTTTAGGTTGTTGTAAGATCGAGAAGAGAGCAACACCTAGACAATCAAATTAAAAAGTTCTTAATGGCTACAACTTAATAAGTGCCTAGATAATCGGGTTAGATAGAGATATCAACTTGGATACTTAGATATTTTATCTTATTCAGCACTCAAGAGAGATAATGAGGTTAGATTAGGTTCTTTGATTAGTAAATTTAATGGAACTAGGCTAATAATTGCTTAATTTGACGATTTTAAAAATAATTAGGGGAAATCATGTCCTTAGTATATTAGTGCATAGTAATTTCCATATTTTATTTACATAATTATTTTTTATCTTTATTTTTATTCATTTTAATTTAAATTTATTTAGTTTTGATGGCTAGATAAAATTAGGTTATGATAATTTTGGTACTTAATAACTAATCTAAAATCCAATCTCTGTGGATCGACCTTTCTTGCCACTATGCTAGTTAATTCTAGGTTTTACTAGACTTGCTAAGTTAGATAATAAAAGGTAATTATAAATATTAATTTGGTACTAGGCGTTTATTTCCAATGACTACAATTTTTTTTCACTATTATCCGCTATTGGAAAAATTTGTTTGTTTGTTTAGTTTCTTTTATTATTGTTAATACATTAATTTTTTGAAATATGTATATATATCACACACACACATATATATTATTAAAACTATAACTTGTAATTGGATGTTGATCTATGTATAATGAAATTTTTTTTCCCTTTCTTTATGTGCAAAATGAATAATGAATTGGTTAATATTGATTTGGATAATGATAAAAGTCATGATGAGTTTGAGTCAGGAAGTGATACTAAGTCCTATTGTCAGCCAACTTGTAAGAGCAAGCTAACCTCACAAGTTTGGAATCATTTTGACGTGCTTCCTATTAGTGAAGACAAAAAGCAAAGGGCTAAGTGCAAGAAATATGGAAGAGTGTATCTTTCTAGAAGTAAGTATAGAACAAGTAACTTAACATGTACCTTGAATATTGTGTTAGAAGAGATACTACTGATATAGGTCAGTTGATAATATCGTGTGAAAGGGCTCTTGTGGTCGTAAAGTTGATCATGAAAAATTTCGTGATTTGATAACTCGAGCTATTATAAAGCATAACTTGCCTTTTCAATCTGTTGAGTATGAAGGAATCATAGCTTTATTTGAATATGTGTATCCTGATATAATACTAGTATCTAGAAACACTACCAAAGTTGATGCTCTTAAAGTTTACAATAAAGAAGAGACAATAATCAAGGGTTTGTTAAAGACTATTCTAAGTAGAATTTGTTTCATATCTAATAGGTGGTCTTCTTTGATTTTTGATAGGTATATTTGTCCAACTGCATACTATGTAGATATCGATTGGAAGTTACAAAAAAAAGTTTTGAACTTTAGTTTTATGCCACCTCCATAAAGTGGAATAACATTATCTAAAAAGCTTTATAGCATATTCTGTGAATAAAGGGGTAGAAAATAAGGTTTATAGTATGACATTAGACAATGCTACTGCAAATAATGCTTCAATTGACATGTTAAAAGAACAACTAGATTTGAAAGGATTTTTACTTTGCAATGGCAATTTCTTTCACATGAAATGTTGTGCATATATTCTAAATCTGATTGTCTAAGATGGATTGAAGGAAATTGATGCTTCGATTCTGAAGATATGTGATACTGTCAAAGATCTTAAGTACTCACCAATTGGGAAGCAAAAATTTGAGGAGTATATCAATTTACTATCAGTAGGCAGGAAGAAATGATTGTGTCAAGATGTGAGTACAAGGTGGAAATCTACCTATCTAATGCTTAAGAGTGCTTTATTTTACCATCGTACTTTTCAACATTTAGAGTTGAGTGATTCGAATTGTAAACATTTTCCTCCAATACAAGAATGAAAAAAAATTGAAAAGATTATAATATTTTTGAAAATGTTTTGTGATGTAACTCTTGAATTCTCTAGCTTAAAGTATCCTACATCAAATTTATACTATCTTACCATTTATAAGTATCGTCTAGCTTTAAGGCACTATAAAGAGGATAGTGACGATGCATACATAAGGTTTATGGCATCTCGTATGTGGACAAAATTTCAAAAATATTAGTCTGAGTTTAATGTAACATTGGCCATAGCATATATTTTAGATCCTTAGTACATACTTAAAATAGTTGAATTTGTGTATAAAAAGATTTATGGAAAGGATATTTTAGAGCTATTTGAGAAAGTAGAAAAGAAGTTAGAGGTTTTGTTGAATGAATATAAATCTCAATCAGCTGCAAATTTGATAATTTCTTCACAATAAACTATTTTTTTTGAACTTGAATAACGTGTGGGAACCATCGATGATAAAGCTTTCAAGGAATATGTTAGTGTTTAATATTTTAAATATGTTATTTCTTCAGTGCTATGTGTATATAAATTCTTAATTATGTATTCTTTGATTTAGGAATTTGATGAGATAGATTTAGAGCTTTCTTCTTCTACTCAGAAAACACAATTGGAGCTTTACTTTGATGAGCCAAGATATGAAAGAAATTCAGATTTAGATATCCTTGCCTTTTTGAAATCTAATCAATTTTGTTACCCTGATCTTTCTAAAATGGCTCGTGATATCTTGAGTATCCCTATTTTAATAGTCTCTTCTGAGTCTACCTTTAGTATTGGTAGGTGTGTGCTCGATCAATATCATAGTACACTTAAACTTACAATAGCTGAAGCAAAATATCGTAGTACACTTAAACTTACAACTGTTGAAGTAATTATCTATATAAGAGATTGGTTATTTGGTTAAAAAAAGGTAACATTGTGCTTTTTGTTTTATAGTGTGATTCTATTTTTCTATGTTAACTAAATTAATTTTCATATATTTCAATGTAGTTTCCATTCTTTAATTACGATTGAAGTAATGGATGAGCTCACAAAAGATGTTTGCCAACTTAGTTTGTGTGAAGATAAAAATGTTGCTCAAAGTTCAAGTTTTGTTGCACTTGAAAAATAACTTTAGGAAAAATATTATAGTTTATACTTATTAGGACTAATGTATATTTAGATTAAGTTTTTATATTCTTATTTAGACTTTTCATACTAGATTATGGTTGAATTTTCTGTGTCAAACAAGTTAAATAGTGTTAAAATAATTTATAGGTATCAAACATATCAAATAGGTATTAAATGGGTTAATTAGGTGTTAAACAGGTCAAACAGATTAACAAGACATAACACAACCCGTTTAACGAGCCGTGTCATATTGATCCGTGTATAAACATGTCATATTTGGATTAAATGGGTTGTGTTCATATCAGGAGTTTACCTGTAATACATGGACCTCGACACGACACGAACTCGACACTAGAACACGAATTGCTGCCCCTACAAAAACTGGGTATATTTTTGAATGAAAAATGTATTTTGTAAGATATAAGACACAAACATATGAAGATGATTCCTTTTTAAGCGGATCTATTTTCACACTTCTGTTTACTCTCCTTACACTATTTATAAAATTTAAAATTTAACTACTACTTTTTGTACCTTAATTTTTTCTAAATTATACCTTAATATAATTTTATCTTTTCCTTTCCCACTTCTCTCTTTCAATTTTTCTCCTACCCATACCTATGATTCTCTTTCTTCTTTTATTCTCTTTCATTCTTCTCAACCTGTTCTACATGCCTAAAGAATTTAGGAGTTTTCTAAATATTATAATTGAAAGCAATGGTGTACAATGTAAGCATATCTATAAGCTAGACGTTATATCATGCTTCACACGAGTTGATATTAATATAGTTGGGATTTTTTGCCCTAAAAAGAAGATTTCTAATTTTACCTTTTTGAGTATAAACAACTTTCTCTTTTATGAAATTATGATATTTGCTAGATTAAACTATCTTAGTTGAATAATTTATTCATCTGAAAAAGATTCCATAACTTTATATGTTTATAAAGAAGCAAACATGATTAAGATGTAATTATGGGGAGACTTGTTTCTTTATCTAAGTCTAAGTGAAGTAATTTACAATCTGTAAATAAAAATGGAATACTTTATTTATTATAGGTTGTAGTATTTGTCTATCTCAACGGGAATAATGTGTCTCAAATCATTGAAAAACACTAATACAACATAAACAAGTTATGTGTATTAAACTGGACTAGGTAATATAAAGAATTGGAGTGCCGTAACTCAATTTTTATATTATCACAAACTAGCTCTTAGCATATAAATCTTAATCCTTGATATTTGACTGGACTTACTTTCATGGGTTATAGCCTTTTGATTTGTTAAAAGACTAACCTCTATGAAGTTAGAGGTGAACTCTGGCATATTGGAGGTTATGACTTATGAATTGATGAGAACATCAACTAGTTAAGGATACTATACATTAATGTCACTTTAGGTTCTTTCAAGATTCATGGAATAATTAAATCTAAGATCTTAGTATTCACTTTGTGAATTGGTTGATAATTTTATCTAAATGGCCATTGAGAACAAAATTATCGACAACATTATTCCTTGATAGAAAGATGGTAACTTAAAAGTAAATAGGTGTTGGAGGGGTATTACGGTAATTTCACCTATCCAACTATGGCATTGTATAGGGATTATATATATGGTATAAAATATGCTAGATGGATCGGTTAATCAAGGTTAGTTGATTAAATCTCTATAAAATGCATGACATTTAATCTAAGAGTGCAGTATTGAGCCTTTAGTAGAGTGTCCCTTTTACTAATAATATTTATATAAATACCAGAATAAGAGTTATTATGTATTTATCATATTATTGGAGCTTAGATTATATGGATCCATTAGGTCCATTGTGTAGCTCAATTAAGCTCATTAATTGGTTGGTGATATTTGTGAAATAAGTTTCATGAAACTGTGCAAAATAATAATTCTATACAGAAGTTGGTATTTTTATAAATAAGTTTCATGAGTTGGACATATTTATAAAAATACACTCAAAACTCAAATTGGAGAACAAGCCCAATCCTAATTGGACTAGGGTTAGCAGTTTTTGATCCTATATATATAAGATATATGAGAGAAAAACTTACACAGTAACTCTAAGGAGTCACACGCATAGGACACAGGGAGAGGGAGAGAAAATTCGGCCAACCTAGGTTAAGTGAGAATGAAAAAGGTTTTCCACAATCTCATAGTCTCATCTCACATCCCGGTGTTCCATAGGATCAAGAAGGTGTTCTTGATCGTTCTCCAACGAAGGTTTCGGCTTGGTACCCACTCGCTTCGTCAACCAAGAGCAAGAGCATAGACAAGAAGATCTAGGGTTGGAGGTTTGATCACTATCAATAGGAGATCAAGGAGGAACACGCGAACACGCTACAAGAGGTAAACCCTAATCTTATCTCTAGGGTTTGTATCTAGATTTGATTTATGTTGTACATGATTCTGTATATTATGCATGTATGTTATATGGTTATGAAAACTGTTTTCATGTAAAAATTTGAAAACCTAAATCTGCTAATTTTTTCTGCTGCGTTCATGATATGATCATGTATTTTTTCATATCTGCATGTATGCATAATTTTCCTAAGTGTTAGGTTAATAACCAACAAATATTGCATACATTAAATCTAATTTATATTTAGATTCAACGTATTACAATATTAAAGAATGTATTTGTCTCTACATTTATTTTGATAAGATGAACGTTACATAACTTTTTGTTCGATGAACTAAATTTAATATAAAATATCATTAATATTAAATTAAATATAATATTAAATAAAATATTAAATAATGTATTTAATTTTACATTTATTTTGATGAGATGAATGCGGTATAACTATTTATTCGATGAACTAAATTTAATATAAGGTATCATTAATATTAAACTAAATATAATATTACATAATATATTTATATATTAAAACCAATCATAGCATGAAAAAATTAATAATATGACTAATCATATCATGAAAAAATTAGGAATTTTCTGAAAATTTTAAAAATAGAATGATGATCAAAAACCTATCAAAATTTTTACATTCTCTCTATTTCAGGCTTAATATATATTTATAGATTCTTTTAGTTCCTTTGATAATTATATGTTTTATAAGTTATTTTTTTTTCTCTTTATCAATATATATTCTCTCACATTTTCGTTCTTCAATCCATGTACCAAAACCTCCTTGGGGAAAAAAAAAAAAAGAAAAAGAAAAAAAAAGCATAATGTAAATGAAAAAAGAGAAAAAATGTTTAAATGTAAGTATATATATATATATATGTAAAAATTTTGTAACTATAACATATCTTAAAAGACTGAGAAATAAAAATTAACAAAAATCAAAAAATAGCAAAATATCTTACACCTATACGTTAATGTTTGAATGGATTATATTTATAATAGTGGATAAGGAAAAAAAAAGTTTAGTCATTGCAATCTTTTCAAATAAGTGAATTTAATTAAGTTTTAATCACTTATGCCAACTACACCGAAAGAAGGGTTTTTATGCAATCTGAAAAAAAATTAGGATTCAAGAATGATTGTGTATGTGTGTGTATATTTTTTTTTTAAAGTGAGACTTAACTAATGACTACTATTTACTATAAATTTAAAGGAAAATAACACACACACACACTTTACCTAGGCTCGAATGTCTGACCCTTTAAACTGAGCTAACTCTAGTTGGTAAGAATAATTGTGTTTAACAACGAGAGTCAAGGACATTTTTTTTAAAAGAATAATTTATATTAAAACATAATTTCATTTAATATTTTTTTTAATATAAAAAATTATTAAAAAAATATAAAAAAATAAAGGAAGATAGAATAGACCCACTTTCATTTTTTTCAATCTTCACATTTTCTCTACCGATTAATCAAAGCCTGATTAAAGGTCACGCCCTAATAAAGGATTGACTACCCTTGATTGCTCCCCCTTCACTTTTTGTTTGTTTTTTTAAAAAAAAAAAAAACTCAATTGGCATAAAGTGGTCCTTCTCATAAGCCCACAAGTTTGGCTTTCTCATAAGAAAATGAACCAACTACCTTCTTGAAGTAACAAATCATAATCATACTTAAATGATCACGATTTACGAATTCTGATCCTCGCAAATCTAGCCTAGAGTATACCTTCTTTTGAGAATAGAGATAAAGAGTTGGAAATTTTTTTAAGCTATTAAGGATTTTGAACTACTAATCTGCCTTAATACACCAAACTTTCAATAACAATAAAGATATAACTAATAATTGTATGATAAATTAGTTTTTATTCTTAGGTAAAGATATAAACTAGTTTTAATCATGAGAAGAATACATAAATATCTGTTTTCTTAAGCATACTTTTCATAAATATTTAGTTTTTGATTTTTTATCTCACCAATATTCATTTTTGAAGAAAAGTATGCTACAAGTATTTTCTATGTAAATGAGTAAACTTATACCTAAAAATTAGTATATATTTGAGATATATACCTTAGGTATACCATACATATTTATATATGAAATATATATATAAAAAGAAAAACTCAGGAGCGGCAATATGGGTTAGACACAACTACACGGCTCAAAACTCACACGAAATAAACGAGTTTGAGTTTTGTCTAAACAGGTTCGGGTCATTTTTGGGTTAACCCATCTAACCTGCCTAACCCAAAAATAACACGATTCAAACAGTTTAAATAATAATATTATTTAATTATTTATCTAATTTTATTTTTATTGGCTATTTGGATTAGTGTTTGTCTTAGTGTAGACTTCACCATACAAGATTAGGAAAAGGAACCCTAACTTAAGGTCTAACTATATCTTTTTCTCGAAGAATTAGATCTGTTGCCTATGCACAGTATTTGACATTATCCCTTAGACCCTCCCTATGTCTCTCATCTCATGTTTTCACCATTTTAAATCTCTACTAAGTTGGTCGAAAGATCATCATTTTAGTTGCTTTTCATTTTCGCTTCTCTTCTCGAACTCACATTTAGGTAAATATTTTTTGCATTTTTTTTTCCAAATTTATGATTTCTTTTCATTAATTTTTTTAATGGGTTTGCTTTTAATTGATTCACACATCACTTTTTATTATTTATTTATTTTTTGTATAAAGAAATTAACTTGCCAAATGCTAATTGACATTATCTTGATAGAGGTGATCATCGGTCAATTATAATCAATAAAAAATCGAGTAAAACTCTATATTTAACAACTCTTAGCTGAGTAGCTCCTTAAAACACAGTAATAGTCTTAAATCAAAACAAATTCATAGTAATACAAATAAATAATTGTTCTACAAAATTCATCCCCAAAAATTAACAAAAAGCATTACAACAAAAAAAAAAAAAGCAACAATCTACTAGAAGTGAAAATGAGAGGGGAATTAAGATTCAAATGCTATAAATAACATAGTAATTGAAAACTTCAGCTCACAGTAAATCTAGTAATATGCATATATAATATTAGTAGATAGAGAGATCAAATACTCGACCAAGAGAGAAAGATCTTGTGATAAGATTGACACAAGTTGATGCTTCTCTTATTTGAGACTTGAGAGTGATGGCGTTAGAATTAGGAGAGCTATTGAGGGGTTTTATTATTTAGCTTATGGTTTATTGTATATAGGAAAAAGGATACACAATCCATTTAGGAAGTTGAAAATGTAAAGCCTTGATTTTTGAGCTTTAAGGAATTGAAATGGGAAGGGCCCAAAAAACAATCCTAAGGTAATGGTAAAAGTCTAAAAGAAAAGCCCTAAAATAACCAAAGGCCATTGAAAAGATTTGTTTGCTAGTTTAGTTTAGTTCTTTTTATTATTGTCAATACATTAATTTTCCAAAATGTATATCTATGTCACATACACACACACAAATATGTATATACATATATATATATATATATATATATATATATTAATAATACTAAAGCTAGTAATTGGATGTATCTATGTATAATGAAATTTTTCCTCTTTCTTTATGTGTAGAATGAACAATGAATCGATTAATATTGATTTGGGTGATAATAAAAGTCATAATAATTGTGAGTCAGGAAGTGACACTAAGTTTAATTGTCAGCCAACTCGTAAGAAGATACTAACCTCACAAGTTTGGAATCATTTTGGCGTGCTTCTTATTGGTGAAGACAAAAAGCAAAGGGTTAAGTGTAAGAAATATAGAACATTATATCTTCCTGATAATAAGTATAGAACAAGTGACTTAAAATACCACTTTAAATCTTATGTTAGAAGAGATACTACTAATATAGGTCAGTTGATAATATCATATGAAAGGGCTCTTCGTGGTCTCAAAGTTGATCCTGAAAAATTTTGTGATTTGATGACTCGAGCTATTATAAAATATGACTTGCCTTTTCAATTTGTTGAGTATAAAAGAATCATAGCTTTATTTGAATATGTGTATCTTGATGTAACGCTAGTATTTAGGAACACTGCCAAAGCTGATGCTCTTCAAGTTTACAATAAAGAAAAGACAATAATCAAGGGTTTGTTAAAGGCTATTCTAGGTAGAATTTGCTTCATATATGATAGGTGGTCTTCTTTGATTAGTGATAGATATATTTATTTGACTGCATACTATGTAAATATCAATTGGAAGTTACAAAAAAAAGTTTTGAATTTTAGTTTTATGCTACCTCCACATAATGGAATAATACTATCTAAAAGCCTTTATAACATATTTTGTAAATGGAAGGGGGGCTGAAAATAATGTTTTTAGTATGACTTTAGACAATGCTACTGCAAATGATGCTTCAATTGATATATTGAAAAAATAACTAGATTTGAAAGGATTTTTACTTTGCAATGATGATTTCTTTCACATAAGGTGTTGTGTATATATATTCTAAATCTGATTATGCAAGATGGATTAAAGGAAATTGATGCTTCAACTCTTAAGATATATGATACTGTCAAATATCTTAAGTACTCACCAGTTAGGAAGTAAAATTTTAAGGAGTGTGTCAATTTAGTGTCAGTAGGCAGGAAGAAATGATTGTGTCAAGATGAGAATACAAGGTGGAACTCTACCTATCTAATGCTTGGAAGTACTTTATATTATCGTTGTGCTTTTCAATATTTAGAGTTGAATGATTCAAACTATAAATATTCTCCTTCAATACAAGAATGAGAGAAAATTGAAAAAATTATAAACATTGTCCTACAATATTTTTAAAAATATTTTATGATGTAACTCTTGAATTCTCTGGCTCAAAGTATCCTATGTCAGATTTATACCATCTTGCCATTTATAAGTATTATCTAGCTTTAAGGCACTACAAAGAGGAGAGTGATGATGCATACATGAGGTTTATGGTATTTCATATGTGGACAAAATTTCAAAAATATTGGTCTGAGTTTAATATGACATTGGCCATAGCATGTATTTTAGATCTTTAGTACATGCTTAAAACAATTGAATTTGTGTATAAAAAAGATTTATAGAAAAGATATTTTAGAGCTACTTGAGAAAGTAGAAGAGAAGTTAGAGATTTTGTTCAATGAATATAAATCTCATTCAACTACAAGTTCGACAATTTCTTCACAATAAACTATTTTTGTTAAACTTAAACAACGTGTGGGAACCATCGATGATGAAGCTTTTAAGGTATATATTAGTATTTAATATTTTACATATATTATTTCCTTGGTGCTATATGTATATAAATACTTAATTATGTATTCTTTGATTTAGGAATTTGATGAGATAAATTTGGAACTTTCTTCTTCTACTCAAAAAACACAATTAGAGCTTTATTTTGATGAGCCAAGATTTGAAAGAAATTCAGATTTAGATATTCATGCCTTTTTGAAATCTAATCAATTTCGTTATTTTGACTTTTCTAAAATGGCTCTTAATATCTTGAGTATCCCCATTTCAATAGTCTCTCCTGAGTTTATATTTAGTATTGGTGGGTGTGTACTCGATCAATATCATAGCCCACTTAAATCTATAATAGCTACAGCAATTATCTATATAAGAGATTGGTTATTTGGTAAAAAAAAAAAAAAGAGTAATATTATGCTTTTTATTTTATAGTGTGATTATATTTTTCAATGTAGTTTCTAGTTCCTTAAGTATGACTGAAGTAATGGATAAGCTCATAAAAGATGTTTACCAACTTAGCTTGTGTGAAGATGAAAATATTGCTCAAAATTCAAGTTTTGTTACACTTGAAAAATAACTTTAGGAAAAATATTATAGTTTGTGCTTATTAGGACTGATTTATGTTTGGATTATGTTTTTACAATCTTATTTGGAATTTTCATATTGGATTATGATTGAATTTTGTGTGTCAAACATATTACATAGTGTTAAAATGATCAAATGAGTGTTAAACATATCAAACGGGGATTAAATGGATTAAATAGGTATTAAATGAGTCAAACAGGTTAATACAACATGACACAACCCGTTTATAAATGGGTTAGACGGGTCGTGTCGTATCAACCTGTGTAGAAATATATCGTGTTTGGGTTTTAACGTTTGACACGATTAATAAATGGGTTGTGTTCATATCAGGGGTTTACTTGTAATACATGGAACTTAACGTGACACGACCCGACACTAGAACACGAATTGCTGCCTTTACAAAAATTGGGTATATTCGTAAATGAAAAAAGTATTTTGTAAAATATAAGACACAAAAAAAGGTATTGGGTGTAAATTTCTCTTCCTTTCTACTCTATATACCAAATACATGAAGATGATTTCTCTTTGAGTGGATCTATTTTCATACTTCTGTCTACTCTCTTTACATTATTTATCAAACAATACTATCGATTAAAATTTAAATTTAAAATTTAAAATTTAACTACTACTTTTTGTACTCTAATTTTTCTTAATTTATTCCTTAATATAATTTTGTCTTTTCCCTTTCCACTTCTCCCTTTCAAATTTTTTCCTACTCATACCTATAATTCTCTTTCTTTTTTTATTCTCTTTCATTCTTCTCAACCTCTTCTACGTGCCCAAAGAATTTAGGAGTTTTCTGAACATTATAATTGAAAAGTAGTAGTGTACAATGTAAGCATATCTATAGATTCTTTTAGTTTCTTTGATAGCTATATGTTTTATAAATTATTTCCTTTCTCTTCGTCAATATATATAGGGAGATTATCAATTTTGACCATCTTTTAATGCATATGACGAAAAAAAAGACAACTTATAAACTATTTCCAAAAGTAGGACTTTTATTGACATGTCATGTAAAAAAATATTTCAGAGTTCTAAATTTAATCCTGACTCGATCTTAGTCGAAAATTTTTGACTAAGTTAAAAAAATCAAAACTAATGAAGGTAGCGCTGAGAAGACGACCGACTATGTTCGATTGGGGTCAAAATTTTTCGACTACGGTCAAATGCCGATTGAAAATTTCAACCGGGGTCTTCGACCACAGTCGAATTGTTCGATTACGGTCGAACAGTGACTCGACTGGATTGAAATTTTCCAACTATCGGTTGAAAAATGATCAGATCAATCGGAAGAGGTGGCCAAATAAGTTCGACCATGGTCAAAATTTTTCAACCTTAGTCAAGCGGATGTGCCGCTCCCGAAGGATCGGGACCAGTGGTGGCGGCTAAAGTAATTTGAAGTTTGTTGAAGAAATAAAGTATTCAAATAATTTTACATTTGTGATATGATGATTGAGATTAGTTTTGAAAATATTAATGAGTCTTATTTTTTATCACAAAAATTTAATAAACCCCTTAGTTGTAAATTCTCCATATATATATATATATATATATATATATATATTCTCACCTCTTCGCTATTCATTTCATGTACCAGAACCTCCTCGGGAAAAAAAGAAAAAGAAAAAAAAAAGCAACACTAATGAAAATTAGAATAAAAATGTTTAAATGTGAGTATATACATATGTAAAAATTTTATAACTATAACATATCTTAAAAGATTGAGAAATAAAAAATAACAAAAATAAAAAAGTAGCAAAATATTTTACGCTTATATGTTAATGGTTGAATGGATTATATATACATCATGGAGAAGGAAAAAATAATTAATCATGGCATTCCTTTCAAATAAGTTAATTTAATTAAGTTTTAATCATTTATGCCAATTACATCAAAATTAGGGTTCTTACTAATGCAATCCGAAAAAAATTAGGATTCAAGGATGATTGCGTGTTTCTTTTTTAAAATAAGTTTTAACTAATGATCATTACTTACTATAAATTTAAAAGAAAATAATACACATTTTACCAAGATTTGAACTAACTTAGTTAGCAAGAATGATTGTGTTTAAACACAGGAGTAAACTAGATTTTTTTTAAAAGAATAATTTATATTAAAACATAATTTCATTTAAGATTTTGTAATAATAAAAATTATTAAAAAATATAAATAAATAAAGAAAAATAGCAATAGACCCACCTTCGTTCACCTTCATGTTGTTCAATTTGCACATTTTCTCTCCCATATTTCCCTTCACTCTACTCTACTCTTATTCTCTTTCCGTCCTTTATTTCATTCTCTACCAAACATAGCATAGTGCCGTGAAAGGCGGTGCGCGTGGTTGAGGAATTTGGGCCGAGTCGAGTCGCAATGCCGCCGAAAATCGACAAGGAAGCGATCACTGTGGTCGACATTTGCAGTAGAGACGAAGACGAGGACGGTGGCGCCGGAGTCAGTAATGGCAACAGCGATGCTTCCTCTAACAAACCACCCTCCGAGGCTGGCCCACCTGTGCCTCCCATGGCGCACCGGGACTCTGCAACAACTACTGCTGTTGCTACAACTACAACACCCTTCGTCTCCGTCGATCAGTCCTTCGACCACCGAAGTTTCTGGAAAGCTGGCTCTTATGCCGTCGACCCCTCTATCAAACCCCCTCTCGCCCAAGGTTGCACACACAGTCCCCCCTCGTCTCTTGTCGTTTTGATTGCTTTATCTGTCGTTTTGAGTCCCTTGATCGTCGTTTGATTTTGACAGAGCAATTGGAGCATGCCCGAGTTCATCCCAAGTTTCTTCATTCTAATGCCACCTCGCATAAATGGGCATTTGGAGGTAACTCGAATTACCCAATTATAAATTGATTAACATGCATTTCTTTCCTATATCTCTTTCGCACTCTGTAATTGATTTGTTTATTGATTTGCAGCAATTGCTGAACTCTTGGATAATGCTGTTGATGAGGTGTGGTTTCACTCATAGAATGAAATATTCAAATTTTTTATGTATTGGGCCATTGACTGTTTGTTTATTATGTACAGAGGGGAGTATTGGGTTGGGTTTCACTTTTTATTTTTGTTGTTTTACTGACGTGTTTCTTTCCTTTCACCCAAACTTTGTGAATGTAAGTAGTTTCAATTCAAAACAATGAGTGGTTTTTGACAAAATTCACTTTCGAGTGGAATCAAAGCAAGCGTTCACGTTTTCTTTCTTGTATCCTTTGTGTGGATGGCAATTTCTAATTGTCGCCTTGCCTTATTTTACAATTGGTGCATATGTGACAATTTGTTCAATTGCACCCAGCAGAGGGTTGTTGAACATAGTTGTATAATTTATTGATGAAAGGGTTTAGACAATGGAAATGAAAGATGAGTTACTAAAAGCAATTCATCAATTGCTTGAAATTGTTATCATTTAAGGAACTATTGCGCTGTACCTACTCTTTTTCTCCTGTCTTTAATTTAGATACACAATGGTGCAACCTTTGTGAAGGTTGATAAAATTGATGTCATGAAGGATAATTCTCCAGCTTTACTCTTCCAAGGTATAGTTCAGTGTAACTTTCCCTGTTGCGACGGTGATAGCGTTATGCTTGATTTTTTTGATCTCTTGGAAAGAAAGATTGAAGTTTTGGCACTTTCTTGTAGATGATGGCCGTGGAATGGATCCTGAATGCATTCGGAAGTGTATGAGCTTAGGCTATTCCTCGAAGAAGGCAAACACGACTATTGGGCAATGTAATTCTTATGATTTTTCTCATCTGATTAGCTTATGGTGTACCATGACTGTTTGTCATTTGTGTAATAACCTAATCTTTTCAATGTGCTTTANTATATCTCATTATTTCATGAATGCCCATATCCAGATGGTAATGGATTCAAGACAAGTACCATGAGATTAGGTGCGGACGTTATTGTTTTGAGTCGTGCAATCTGTAAAAGGTATCATTTCTCTTTATTAATGCTAGTTTGCGCCACATTTAAGCTCTATATGGAGGTTGGTAATAAATTGTGTCCATAAGATGCATATAGCGTTGAGTCATAATTTGTCCAATATATTTTATTATTGAATGGTTTGAGAAATGCAATAATCTTAAGAGGGTTCTGCATTCTCATTACTCAGACAATAATCTTTCCATTCCCTCATTACTCAGACAATATTCTTCCCATTCTCTGTACTTACAGTTTTGTAGAGCTATATATTTTAATTGCTCACAAGTCACTTCTATAACTATTTGCTAGACATTGGTTTAGTAAACTCATTAACTCTTGAAGGAAAATAGATCCTAGATTGAATTCTCCAGTTTTAGTGAGTTTGAAAATAGTTAAATTTGGACCCGAGTCATTTATTTTGCATCTTTGTGCATGTTATACACTTATATTTCCATGTGTTCTTTGGCCCTGACTATTAATTTGCCTGGACTAGCTGTCCTCTATACTAAACTTATTTATTCATTTTGTTTCCTTCTTATGGTGATGCATAGTTTCTTCTTGTCAGCTTGAGCATTTTAATAATGGACAGTGACATATTTTCTCCTCAATTTGTCTTTTAGCCAAGCTACACAGAGTGTTGGACTTTTATCTTATACATTTTTACGGAAAACTGGGCAGGACGATGTTATTGTTCCAATGGTACTCTTACATCCTTAACTTCTATGGTTGTAATTTCCTCTTTGAGACAGCAGAATTATACATATTTCCAGTATTTATACTTTGATTTGCTCTCCATGCAGATTGATTTTGACATTAGTTCCAACTGGGCAGAACCAATAATATATGGTTCAAATGAAGATTGGTCTTCTAACTTGAAAACAATCCTTGAGTGGTCTCCGTTTGCATCAAAAGAGGATCTCATGCTACAGGTTCATTTGGTTATATTCTTTTTAAAGGAGTTCAGAGTTGTTTATAGGTTTTGATAACTGTTTCTAGACTGATATATTCTGTCGATTTCTGGTAATACTTTGTCTTGCATCATTTTGAAGATACTAAATATGCAGTTGCATGTTTGTTGCAACTTATCAATAGAAGTCATTCTTCCTCAAATTTTGTTTTAATTTTTTGGCAAAGAATTCATGTGAAGGTGGCTTTGAATGTTCACAGTATGGAATTTGCAAAAAGAAACATATGACATTTGTTTTCAATTTTTTGAAAATTAAATTTTTAACAGTCATAACAGGTTATTTCTACCTTCTGCTTGCTGTTATGTACTTTTCTGAATAGTTTGTTATGTTTGTCAGTTTGAGGATATTGGAGCCCATGGAACAAAAGTAATTATATACAATTTGTGGCTGAATGATGAAGGCATATATGAGCTGAATTTTGATGATGATGATGAGGTAAGCTGCAGTTACTTAGTGGTGTTGGAACTCTCATGCAAAGTATTCTTGTGGATCCTATTTAGCTACATTTTTCAGAATGCTGTGTTGTTATTAAGATTTCAGGTTTAAGTGAACTTGTCAGAGTATGTAAACTTAAAAATTGTATTATTGGATGTCAACTTAAAAATTGTAATGCAATACTAGATGTCCTTGGTCAGATGGTTTATTTACAAGAATGAAGTATAAACCTGGATTTAGTCAAGTTAAGCTTCCTTAACTCTGCTCATGTTAGTCTTACGAGTGCTTCTATCATCCATCCAATCTTATGAACTGGATTCCCATTTTATATTTAATGTTTTAGTAGTCACATGTTATTCATATATATATATATATATATATATATATATTTAATTTGCTTAGTGCTGTTCCAAGGAACTGTTCTAGTTATTTCAAAAATGAAATAAAAAATAAGAAAAGTGAAAAAGAGGAACAAGCATTATTGTGAAACCAGCATCACTTTGTTATGTTATTGTTGTGATTTGAGGAGTGCAGCAGTAAAAACCATCTACTTTGCTTTTCGAAGGTTGAAGGCACTAAGCATCTAAGCCATGTAGTCTATGAGACTTACACTGAACTTTCTCCCTCTTGTTTAGTTTTTGATCATGTTAATATCCGTAGTATGTTTGATTTTATAGCATATATGGTTCCCTTTTTCCTCCTTGCTTAGGATATACGATTGCGAGATGAAGCTAATTGTGGAAGTTCAATAAAATTAAGCAAAAAAGTAGTTGAAAGGCAAGCGCATATCTCCTACCACATCCGCTACTCATTAAGGGTAACTTATTCAACTTTTAGTCTTATTCTTCTTATTGTGGTTCAGCATTACTTTGGCAAATAATGTCATAATTTTTGTTTCTAGGCATATGCCTCTATGTTGTACCTCAGAAAATTTGCAAACTTCAAGATAATACTGAGGGGGAAACCAGTAGAGCAATTTAATATAGCTGATGAGTTGCAGTATCGAACAACTGTAGCATACAGGCCTCAGGTGTCCACAATGTCATCCGAGGTAATACCATGGTTGTAAAGAATTAAATTCTTTTATCTTTTGTTTTTGCTGCTATAATTTTATTTCCATTTGTGATACCAAAATGATAAAGAAGTATGATGCAATTTAAGGTGGATATAATCATTTTATCATTTGTTCTCTCATGCATTTATCTTTATCATATGTATCTAAGGTTTCAAAATTTACCTTAATCACATTAGTAAGCTTAATTAATTGCAGAAATTTTAGGGATGTTCAGTTTAATTTCAACCTACCAATCTTAATCATATGAAACTTACAGATGAACCAAAATATTTTAGAAATTCTGAGTTTTTTTTAACTTACTTACCATATTGTGTTTTAGGCAGTGGAAACGACAATTGGGTTTATAAAAGAGGCACCTTCCCTCAATGTCAGCGGATTCAATGTTTACCATAAAAATCGCCTCATCAGGGTATGTTCTGGTGGTGCTTCACTTTTCATGTTATTTGACATTTTAATTGCATTATGCTTTTGCTGTAAATTGATTATCTTGAATCCTATGTTTATCGAAGGTTTTGAAGTTCATTTTTCGTGTTGATATCAAAATATTACGAAGTGGTTTTTTTGCTGAATAATTTATTAAGTGGTTAACTAACGGAATTTCAGTCTAAGCAAAAACAATATAGATGTTCAAGACAGACCATATTATTAGTGACACCATGTTGTGAGCTTTGGCTTAATTTGCTTTGCTCACCACCAAGTGGAAGTTTATAATTATCTATAGTGGTCATATGAAAAATGTCCCTTGCATTTTGTCATAGTAATGCTATAAATCCGTTCAATGTTGCAGCCTTTCTGGAAAGTCACTGCTGATGGTACTTCAAAAGGGAGTGGTGTTGTAGGTATTATTTTTCTTTTTCTTTGTTCCTTTGCTTTCTGTATTTTAATTTTTTTAATTTTTAATTTTTATTTATTTATCTATTTATTTTTGTATTCCAATGATACTCTTTGCTCAAGTATTCAGATATTTATGATATTCATGAATTTATTGTAGGAGTTCTTGAAGCAAATTTTATAGAGCCAGCACATGACAAGCAAGATTTTGAGAGGTCATCACTATTTATTCGGCTTGAAACTAGGTTGAAACAAATGGTTAATGATTATTGGTGAGTTACTTGTGTATATCTCCACTTGTTGTCAATTTTAATACCACCATCCAGTTTCTTGCTCTTGTGCTTTGAAGTCTTGATTTTCATTTTTCTAATCTGATAATTAACCAAGCTTTCCAGAATTAGAGATATAATCCTTGTTTCTTGGTTGTTCTTTTCTCAAATTTGCCAACATTTAGAATGATCAATAATTAACCACTATGATTTGGACAAGACAGGAAAAGCCACTGTCACCATATGGGATATCAGACTCCCGGCTCCAGTGCACATAACATGCAAAAGGATCACCCTGTTCAATCTTCTCTTAGACTTGCAGCTAATATTCAGAAGCAGTTGCCTGCCAATCGAACTACTGTTGGTCATCCAGCCAATGTTGTGCAGGAATTAAGCAACAGTGAGCCACCTGGTTTTGGCCAGAGAACTAATTTTCACAGAGACTTGCCTCCTGTAAGTGACACAGTCTATCCTTTGTTAGAACTCCTCTGAGTATGGTACTCCATCTTTTGATACAATCGCAAGTTACACAGATTATATTATGTGGGCTGGTGCAAATGTCTGATTAGACTTGAGAGTTTCTATGTTTTAAAATGTTGGGCCATATGGAAATAGCAACTGATTTTATGTCTATTTTCTAACTTTTAAATTACATGGACAGAGCTTTTTACGTAGAACCTAGTAATTTAAAGAATCTGTTTTAGTGAGACTGACCTAATATGGTTCTTTAGGTTAATTGACCTTCGCATTCCTTTTTATTTTACATTTTATGTATGCCTTTATTTCTAGGAACCTCCTGCCAATCATCATCTCCAAATTGACATGCTCGACACCCTCTTATTTCTGCATCTTTGTTATGGGTTTTACAAAATATGAAGCATCAATAGGTGTGTGTGTGTACGTGTGTGTTTCATTCCCTCCAAAACTGATTAATTATACACCTTGGCAGGGGTTTTATGAAGTAGTTGGCCTAGCTCCTGTGGATGAAAAAGAGCACTCATCGGTTGATCAGATGTGTGAAGAAAACATACAACTTTTCTTGAGGTGTGTATTTCAGCTTTATGATCTTGTTTTCAATTAAGCACTTGGATATTCTGTTGCAGATCATGTCTTATTTCAATCAAGCACCATGATGTTCAGTTTTGCATCTTAGACTTGATTGTGGCTGTCATATTTATTTTTGCATTCCTCTTATAACTTTTTGTCCTTTTTTTGTCCTAATTTTGAATTTAGCTATACCTAGAAATATTTCTATGCTCATAATGGGAGAAATCTCGTAGCTCAGAACCACCTTTTTCTCTGATTCTCTTGCAACAAAAAGGAGCAAGAAAATTGGAGGAGAAAAAGGTGGTTTTACACTATGAAATTCTTCTTAATGCTGAATGACCTCTGAACTTTCCAAATTTTTGACAGGTGTGACGAATATATGAAAAAACAGACCGAGTTAAAACAGATGGTAGGTATTAATACTTTGTTGCTAGGTTACATTTTTGGCTCATGAGTTGAAAGGATGAGGGCGTACCCTTTTGGAGCCTATACCAATAATGTATGATGAATTGTAATTTGGTGATCAAATTGAATAGATTGTAGGCTTGGAGAAGGAGCTGGAGGAGTCGAAAAGAAAGTGTGTTCAACTTGCAGCCTACTTAGAGACTAAGAAGAAGCAAAACCTTTTGAATCAGACTTCTGAGAAGGTTTGAACTTTGATGAGGCTAAACTAACATTCTTGGTTTACTGATGATCTTTGTTGAATTGCTCTTTGTTTCAGTTCCCGACCCCGGCCCCTACCGCAAACCCCAACTTTGTACATTGTCTGTGCATCGTTTTGTCCAGAAAATCTTTGTTTCCACGTTTTAGTTTGTACAGGCCCCCCTAAGAATATTCTGAATTTTGTTTGGATTGGGGTTTGGCTAGGCTTATGAGAAGTTGGTCAAGTATTATGGCCTTATGAAGCTTTGGTTTTTATCTGGAAAGTTGCTTTGATAGCCGAGGGATCATAAGCTATATACAATTGTTTTTTTTTTTTTTTTTTTTAAGAGTTTTGTAATATATAGTATTGTAAAGAACAGTAGTTATTTTCAGCGGGATTGTAGTTTAGCTTTTCTTTTTTTTTTTTTTTCTTTCTTGTCTTCTAAGAATGAAATTGTCAATGCAATTGTATCTAGCCGGAATTGGAGTAAAGTTGAAACTCGTGCTTTGAACACTTCTGATTGTTGTTCAAAATACTTTCTGGTACGAGAGTTATGTCCGTCCAAAAACTTCTGTTCCCTTCAAGACTCTACTCGTTCGCAACTTTAATGAAGGGTTGGAATATTTTTCTAAAAATCATAATCTATTGTATATAAAGTAGAATTTTTAAGCTTCTTCGTTTGGAAAATAGAAAAAAAAAATTTGAATTTTGGGGAAAACAGAATTTCTTACTTTCCCATGCAAAATTTACTTCTCAATAACATATATATATTTATAGGTTGTTAATTTGGTAGATATATTTTTTTTTAACCGTTGGATTATCATTAAATAGTGATCCAACGATTATAATAAAGTGTATGAAAAGATGGATATTATTAATGTTTATTTATTTTTAATATAAAAATATGTAAAAAAATGTTTTAGTGGTTAAAACGATATCTATGTATAGGTAAAAAAAAATACCTATTGAATGAGTGTTCATAGATATTGCCTAATTTAGTAGGTATTTTTCTTTTTTTTATTTATATAAAAGTATCGTATTAATCGATTAAAATTTATTATATATATTTTAATAATAAAATATAAAAAAGAGAAATAACATCTATGATTATTTATGATTTTTTATTGTAGTTGTTGGATTATTTTGTAGTTATTGGATTATTGTTAGAAATATATATATATAAATATGTATATAAAAGTGAAAAAAATATCCATTGAATTGACAACCCCGTATATATACTGAGAAAAACCAAGCATTTCTTTTTAAGTAAATAACTAGTCCTTGCGTATGGACTGGAAAATATATCATTCAAACTCTATTACTCTATTATTTCCGAACTTTCACTTTCACACTGAAAAATAAAATCTCATATTCACCATTTTACCATTTATTTTGCACTGAATAAAATTGGACCACCCTTTTCTCCCCGGATAGAAGGTTAATTTTTTTTTTTTTTTAAGAAAGCTAATCCTATTTTTAGTCCTAAAAAATTATAATCCGACTTTTAAAATGCTTAATGCTTGTGTAACAAATATATTTTTCTCCAGTTTGGTCTATAAACTTTTAAATGTCATATCTTGTTACCCAAAAATTAAGCTTCTGCTAAGTTTGAATTCTTGATTTATAACTTATCTAGATTAGAGTAAACATAAAAAATATACAAGAGGAACCAAACCAAACATTTTTTTTATTATAAAAAAAAAAAGGAGATTTTTATTTTTTATTTTTGGGGAGAAAGAAACAAAATGAGATGTAAGATAACTTAAAAGGAACTGAAAGTAAGGTTAACAAGAAGAGCAATAAGGCCCGACTCGCGTTGTGGTGGAGAAAGTGAGCAATAGCAAAAGCTCTCCGACTAGACGAGTCAACCTCAACTCTCCTATGCTCCTTTAATTCGGCCGAAGGAATAAGGAGAGCGAGCAGCTCAGCTGAGTCTTCAATATGAGGAAGCGAGATTTGGCCATTCTTATGCTCTCTGCTTTCGCTATCTTCTTCTCTCTTCAGGTTCACTTCTTCCCCATATCAAACTCCATTTTCATTCGATTCAATTCAATGGGGTTTGTTCATCTGATTTTGACTCTCTCTCTCTCTCTCTCTCTCTCTCTCTCTCCTCTCTCTTTTCTGGGTTTTGAAATTTCAGCATGAGGGTGATTTCTCCTTCAGAGAGGCCTGGATGCATCTCTCTGATGACTACCCGATCAAGTTTGAGGGCGAGCGTTTGCCCCCACCTATCGTCGCTGATCTCAACGGCGATGGCAAGAGAGAAGTCCTCGTCGCCACCCACGACGCCAAAATTCAGGTTTTTTGACCCTTGCCCTTTTCGAATTATTGGCCCTCGTTTTCGTTTCGGTCCCAATAAGGGGTGTCCTTAGTGTTTTTGTGAGGTGAACTCTGATGGGTTGGGCTCAGATTTTGGAGCTGATCAGTCGGCTCAAGTTTGATGACCCTTACCGATTTCGTATATTTGGCGCTCTATTCGTTTCAATCCCAATAATGGGGTGCCTCGGTGTTTTTTTGTGTTGTGAACTTAAATGGTTTGGCCTCAGATTTTGGAGCCACACAGTCGGCGTGTCGATGAAGGGTTCAGTAATGCGCGTGTGATTGCGGAAGTGAGTCTTTTGCCTGATAAAGTTCGTGTCTCGTCCGGGAGACGCGCTGTAGCGATGGCTACCGGGGTTATCGAACGTCATAAACCCGGGAAAGCCCTGAGGCAAGTCCTAGTTGTTGTCACTTCCGGCTGGTCCGTCATGTGTTTTGATTCTAACCTCAAAAAGCTATGGGAGAATAATTTGCAGGTTTGTGCTTGTTGCCCTTTTTTGGGGATTGATTCAGTTTGTTGTTAATTGCTTTGTTATCTTTATTTTGGTGCACTTAAACATGGGTGGTTATTGACAGGAGGATTTTCCGCATAATGCTCACCATAGGGAGATAGCAATCTCAGTAAGCAATTATACTTTGAAGCATGGAGATGCAGGACTGGTTATTGTTGGTGGAAGAATGGAAGTGCAGCCTCATGTATGTGTTTTATCATTTTGAGGGTTTATAATTAGCAGTTTTCTTTTTCATTTCAACTTCTCCAATAAATTAAGAGTTTCTGTTTAATAGGGAAAAACATTTTATCATTTAGAGGGTTTATAATTAGCAGTTTTCTTTTTCATTTCTACTTCTCCAATAAATTAAGAGTTTCTGTTTAATATGGAAAAGGCAATGTCATGTTGTAAAACGTCAATCATTCCTCAATCATTGAGAAGACGTCAATTATTCCTTAATCACTGAGAAATATTGTCTTTATGTATTAGATTCTTTTGGATCCGTTTGAAGAATTTGAAGCAGAGAAAAGCACGGAGCGTCGAAGAAGCAATACTGAAAAGGAGGTAAAGTGTATTTTTGCTTATGCATGATAAACATTTGTGTATTTCATTATTGTTGATTTTTCCCTTCTTATATATTTGACATAAAATTACGTAGTATGTGGCTTATTAGACTCTCTAATGAGATTTATTGTCATCCATTACATTGTAATAGCTTCTAATCATTTTTTAGTTCATATCCAGAAGAGAAGAACAGGATGTTGTGTTATCTGTGTCTTTTAGGTGGCATAAATCTTCTGGAAGATGAGTAGCGTACTATTGCAACTAATATTAGATGTTTCAGTGGTATTGTGTCTGCAAAATCTTGCATTTTGCCTAGGATTAATGAATTAAGATGTTGCATATTTTTCTTCTTTATCATTTGCGGGTGCTTCGCCCCACCCACACTTTCAAAAGATATGGAAATCCAGTGTATATGGTTCTAGTAAGAATAGATAGATGCCTTTCCGTATTTATTTCCTCCTCTGAATTTCATAGTGTTTAATTTTTTTTTTTATTTATATGTTGATATTTGCCCTCTTTCTAACACTTTGTGCAGGGTTCTGAAAATCCAGGAACTGTGGACTCGCACCATTTTAAATTTTTTGCATTTGCTGGTGGCTCTGGCATAGTTAGATGGCATGGAAGGAATGAGGTGAGTTTTCTCTTTCTTAATTGAGTGATAATTCCATGTTTTAGAAAGAACTCATTAATCCAAACTAAAATGTTTTAGGGTAACAAATTGATTACTTGATAGCTCTAGCTTGAAACTCTTATGAATTATGCTCTTTTTGGTTATCCATCATTATAGATTTAACTGATTTCCTTGTGAGACTGAAATTTTTTTTGTCAATATTATTGTTTTATTTTTTTAATTCGAGTCAGCATTTAAGTAACTTCATGTGTTGATAAACATCATGGAATTTGGGGAACCTGGCTAGTTATGTTATATAGTGAGCACAGATTTGGAATTTTTTCAGGCTTTTCATGGTAGCATCTAATTAACGTGTTGTAACACTACTACCCTAAAGTTCTAATATTGTTAAAATTTACTAATTTTCATTATTATTTGAACAGCATGTTGAAGGACAGTCTTCAGATGCCTCACAATTGGTTCCACAGCATAACTACAAGCTTGATGTTCAGGCTCTTAATAGTCGTCATCCAGGAGAGGTAGGCTGTGAAGTAGTTATGAGAATGTAACCCATGTGATGTTGTTAGTTGATGTCTAATGCATAATAATGTAGTTATTACCTCCTTACTACGATTTATCATGTGCAACTCCATGTTACAATTTTATGTTTGAAGTGTGCTTATGACTTAGATGTTTGATCATTTTCTGCTTGCATTGATTTGGGGCTGAGTAAACTTCTGGGGACAGGCCAAAAAAATATCATTAAATGTCATTGAATAAGCTCTAGTTACATATACTCTCACTCTGTGTGATATGCACGCATACACCTGCCGTGCATTTTCCTTTTCTTTTAATTTTTGCACCATCCTGCTCCTTTGTAATTCTGGAAACATATTTTTGCTATAATTTAGACTTCTTTATATGAGATTAGCTCCCTGAAACATGTCAAATTGTAGTTTGAATGCAGGGAATTCAGAGAATCAATTCTTGGTATTATGCCACATCATTGGGTAAGTTTTTTCCCATTTTTGTTTGTGCATTTCTTTTTTATTCATTTTTTGTGATACTTCATATTCTATTGTCAGGATAGGAGAGAAGATACTTTGTTAAAACTAGCACATTTCAGGCGACATAAAAGGAAAACATTGAAGAAAACACCTGGAAAGTCTCTTACCTTACCTTTTCACAAGCCTGAGGAAAACCATCCTCCAGGGAAGGACTCAACTAAGAAAATTCCAAACTTGATTGGGAAAGTAACAGAGCGTGCTGGGTCTTCAAAATTTAAGAAGGTAGGATTTGTCAACAATGTCTGTTTTTAATTTTGTTTCATGAGTGCCTTTCCTTACGTTTTTTCTTTTATTGTTGCAGCCATTGCCTTATATTCCTACCATAACAAACTACACTCAGCTTTGGTGGCTCCCTAATGTTGTCGTGGCTCACCAGAAGGAAGGAATAGAAGCTGTTCATTTGGCAACTGGTCGCACTGTTTGTAAGGTAATTTACATTTTTCTTTTATTGAATATCCTGCCAACCATGTGAAGTCACACTGAATAATTGTGTACATGGGACTATTTTCAACAAGAAAATGATTGCCCCACCCACGCGTGCGACTATTCTCTCTCTCTCTCACAACACACAACACGCACATGCTAGTTTTGATATTTTGAGATATTCTGCATCATATTTTAACTAACGAACAATTCATTTATCACACAAGCTTCATCTTCAAGAAGGTGGCCTTCATGCTGATATTAATGGTGATGGAGTACTAGATCATGTCCAGGTGCAAACTCTTTTTTGTCCGGTCTCTTATTTAGACTTCAATAAGTCTTACATCCCCAATATGAATTTCTTCTGTCAACGAGTTTCTAAATTTTGACAATTTAGAGGGGTGTGGATATTTTACAGAGGTCCTAAATAGTATTATTACTTTCTGGTCTTAAGAGTTACTAATATGTCTCATTGTCACATGCCTAATTTGGTGTAAAGCACAATTGCATCGCATAGCATGGGGGTGTATAGACCAGAAACCATAAAACAACGGCTGAGTTTATGTTATTTAGAGGGTTGTGGATATTTTACAGAGGTCCTAAATAGTATTATTACTTTCTAGTCTTAAGAGTTACTAATATGTCTCATTATCACATGCCTAATTTTGTGTAAAGCACAATTGCATCGCATAGCATGGGGGTGTATAGACCAGAAACCATAAAACAACGGCTGAGTTTATGTTGCATTTAATTTGTTTCAGCTTTTGCTACTTATTCAATTAAATTTCTCTCTTTGACAATGCTATGGAAAATTAGGCCCTGCTTGGATACACTTTCAATTTTTCTTAAAATTAAAAAATAAAAATAAAAATAAAAACAAATTTTTAAAAACAAGAAATTTGCTTGGTAACCCCCCGAATCATTTCTAATTTTAAGAAATGAAAAGCATAAATATGATTGGTAGCCATCAGATAATAAAAATAAAAATCGAACATGACACGTCTGATACATACATGAATGCATATGACTGTAATTGTCAATTTAAGAGAAAGGGAGGAGGGATAGATAAAGAGGAGAGATAAACTAGAGAGAGAATGGGAAGAAGTTAGGGATGAGAGAGAGAGGATTGAGAAAGTAGAGAACAATGAGAGAGGAAGAGGAGAGAGAAAGTGAAGAGAGATAGAGAGGATAGAGAATGTGAAGTGAGAGAAAGAAATAAAGTGAAGAGGGAGGAGGGACATAGTGAAAAGAGAGTCGGAAATATGAGAGAGTGAAGAGAGAAACACTTGTATGATTTCTTTGATTTAATGAAGATAATATTCTAATTTGTTCCCTGCGGGTGTGGGCAATATTAGCCAAACCACTTTAATTTTGTATATCTTCACTATTCTTTATTTTTCTTTAAATTTGTGGACGGTATTGATTGATTTTTTGAATATAAATGATAAATGTATGAACATCTTCCTTTTCTCCACAGGCTGTGGGGGGAAATGGTGCAGAGCAGACAGTTGTTAGTGGCTCTATGGAAGTACTTAGACCGTGTTGGGCTGTTGCAACCTCAGGTGTACCGGTGCGAGAACAGCTTTTTAATGCCTCTATATGTCATCATCATTCCCCTGTAAACCTATTTCAGCATGCAGAATTTACTAGACACTTTGGTCGCACTCAAGATCTAGCTTCTTTGGAGGTAGCAACACCCATTCTCATCCCAAGAGATGATGGCCACAGGCATCGCAAGGGAAGCCATGGTGATGTCATATTCTTGACAAGTCGAGGAGAGGTATGCTTGTCTAGTTGTCCTTCATGGCCTTATTTACAAGGTTCCTAGTTTTGGTCGGCGGTGTACTGTGTTTAGAGGACACTGTTCCTTTTTGTTTGGATGGTCGGTTTAGCAGTGTTGTCCCTTTCTCAGGTAACAGCACACTCCCCTGGCTTGCATGGACATGGTGCTGACTGGCAGTGGCACCTTTCCACAAGTGCTACATGGTCAAATCTTCCATCTCCTTCAGGGATGATGGAAGCTGGTAGAGTCATTCCTACGCTGAAGGCATTCCCCTTGCGTGTTCATGATAATAGGGAAGTGATCCTTGCAGCGGGAGAACAGGAGGCTGTTGTGATATCACCTGGAGGAAGTATTTTAGCATCAGTAGACCTTCCGGCACCACCTACGCATGCCCTAATCTGTGAGGACTTCTCAAATGATGGGCTAACCGACCTTATTCTTGTGACCTCCACTGGTGTTTATGGTTTTGTCCAGACCAGGCAACCTGGTGCCCTCTTCTTCAGCACCCTAGTTGGTTGCCTTATACTTGTAATGGGTGTCATATTTGTCACCCAGCACCTCAACTCTGGGAAGGGGAAACCTCGGGCTTCATCAGGTGCTCGGTGAATACAAAGCCTCTACACTAGCATATAAACTAATTAAACTCCCAATCCGAGAGAAGCAACACAGGCGATAAATTGTCCCTTCTATAAGGGACTGTATCAGGTCAAGGGTCTCCAAATTTTATGGAATGATATTTAACGAAGACTTCGGAGGACTTGCCTCCCTTGTAGTCATTGTGTTCTTCATCATGCAATTAATCCACACTTTTGTGATAGCTTTTGCTTGTAAAAATCGAGGATTGTAACATTGTGGCAAGGCTTCCAAACTTCTATCCGCACCTTCATTCAAAAGAAAATTTTGGGTTACAGTTTTTGCCATAGACTGACTGCCTTGAAACTTCTTGACAAAACTTGATATGCTTTATATAGAGAGACCGAGGCCGTATTGTCTGAACTCTTTTTTTCTTTTTTTTTTTTTCTAATTGCAATTTTTTGATAACATTATTTCTCGATAACCGTTATGCTTGGTGAGATTGCTGAATGGGCGAATCGTGCTGATTTTGGCAAAGGCCAAACCAAAAATGGGGATCTTCAAAATTGTTGGGTGCAGCACAATCATGCAAATCAAGTACAATTATTGGAGTGAAAGAATAACAACCGCATCAATAGAAAAGAGCATAACATTAAACTAATAGGCCTATACAGCCTACTGCAAAACTCACAAGAAAGGATAAAAGTGGGGTTTTACACTATTGATTGCACTACATATTGCATACCAACTTGCCAAGAAAAGCAGAGACAGCAGCAAATTGTATTTGTTTATGCAATGCTGCTTGCTTATACCAACAAAAGCAGCCACCACCCATTATCTTTATCCCCCGACATGGGAAAGAAGAAAATATTAAAGGACACAAAGGTAAAATATAAATTTTTTTTTTTAAAAAAAAAGAAAGACTCTGTAATTGGTTGGTTTTTCTACGATTTAATAGTACAAGGATTTCCAGCAGTGAAGCCGGGTAAGTCAATAGTATATTTGAATATATTTTTGAAGGACAACATTGAAGTAAAAAACAGGTATATATCCACTTCAGTTATTGGATCAATTGTCCATAATGAGGTTGAACTTTGGAGTACTTGATCATTAGGGTCTCAAACTAAATCCAGTTATCGATCCTAGAAGCTAGACAATCATATCTCCTACTGACCAAATTGTTTGGTGTGGCACCGACTTTCTTTTTATCAAAAAGTTCCATGAATTCCATTACAGACAATATGGAGCTTTAAAGGAAAGAGCTTTTCTTTCTTTATTTCCTTCTCTAGTCTTTTTTTCTTTCCCCCTCTTTAAATCCTGTTAATTTAACTTATGTAAGTCAAGCTTATTGGCCAGTGTTCTTTCTCCTAAGATAGTGGGAGATCTTGGCTAAGCTTTAATATTTTGAAAAGACATTCTACAAATTCCAAGTCATTGGCCTATAATATCTACAATTGTAGCCTCTACACTAATATATACCTATATCTACATATATTTATATGTTTATGATACAACAATAGGAAAAAAGCTATAAGACTTGGTTCTATCCAAGCTATGCATGAATATGATGACGATGCTGGTCTTTTCATTTTATAGAACAGGATGAATGGTTATGGTTGTGACCTATGAGGACTGTTAAGGTGCAAGGCATTATTTACACGCAAAAATCTGAAGTAATGTTGTTACAGAATCCAACTACAGTATAATGGATAGGAGCCGTACATTAAAGGTCGATTATAGAGCAGACCTTTCTTCTTTTTTCTTTTTGTTTTCCTTCCCATTAAATATATTGGAAAAAAAAAAAAAGGCAACCACAACGTTGTGCAGAGGTCACGTACTTAAAACAAAAATAAAAGAATAAAAATAAATAAATGGATAAACTTTATGAACAAAGAATAAAAGCTCTTTATAGTCAGTTAGCTTTAAAAGGGCATATGGGTTCTCTTTTTCTTTTCTCATGATCTCTCACTTCTTCCATCTTCTCTAATTATACACTTATTATTTTTTTATATATATTTAGTTATGGAGTTTTGCTAAATAAAATAAAAAAGTAAAGGGTTTTTGGACCAACATCCCTTAGTGGAATGAAAATAAAAAGTCTGACTAAATATATATAAGGCTGACCATTGAAGAGACGATTCATGAGACAAAACAAGCTTAATTGGTTCGATCCAAACATATGTGCCTTAAAAGCCAGAGCTGATCTAACATCTAAATTGCAGCCTTCCTTTCCTAACCTTACACACCAAACTACTCAAAAAAGAAATTAAAAACACAAAAACCAAAAACAAAGAACTCTTCTTGAGTTCTAACCCTTCATGAGTTCTTTCTTCTATTTTTTTCTCTAAAATAGAAAATATTAAAAAAAATTAAAACACAGTTTCCTCCAAACAGGGCTGTCTCCAACTTTCTCAGAAGCAAATAGGA
Organism: Parasponia andersonii; assembly: GCA_002914805.1. NCBI lineage: Eukaryota > Viridiplantae > Streptophyta > Magnoliopsida > Rosales > Cannabaceae > Trema > Trema andersonii. The sequence goes on from JXTB01000044.1 coordinate 1,085,286, forward strand.
TTTTTGAAACAGCTACTTCATGAAAGCAAACCTTTTGCAGTTTAGACCTTATAAGTTTTGGGACCACACCAATGATGCCCACAAAGCACTTTTTTTGAAAAAATTGCGGTGCATTAAACTCCATTCTTGGGCTCACCCTACTCCTTTCCCCAGCTGAAAATGCTAACCACCTAGCTGTGTACATGTATGTATATATATATATATATACACACAAACACACACACAACCCTAATGACCATAAGTTAACCCAAGTAGAGCTAGCTCTTCTTTGCAGCTACTACTACTTTTGAATGGTTCTGGTTGTTCCGTACGTATAAGGGTTTGAGATAGCTAGAAATCGTTTCAGTGGCTTTAATTCATCGTTGATCGATCCATGTATGCAAGGTTTATCTCTCTCTCTCTCTCTCTACTTTTGAGCAATATTATTGTTTGGATGCGTATACATACTATTTTTATACATATATATATGTATTAGTTTCCACTTAATTTCAAAGAAAAAACCCTTCATATATATAATATAGCTTTTGCGTTTTTAAAATTAGGTTGCCCAGAAAAAGATGTAGCTGTCAACGACATCAACATTTTAAAGATAAGCAGGCAAAACCGCAACTCGAGCTGTTGTCGTTTAAAGGGTTTGTAGTACTAGTAGTACCACCACTACTACTACTGTACTGTGAATCCGAAGGTGCATATTTATTTTATTTAATATGGGACAGAAATGTCGAGGTGGGTACAATTTTCTCTTACAAAGTACTTATATTATATACTCTTTGTTTATTTTTTGGAAGCAAAATTTAGGAATTATTCATGTTTTGTTTATGGAGGTGTATTTAATAGTTTTTGGGTGCTTAGGTATGCTAGCTAGGGCTCCTAATATGTAGAACAATTAAAATTAAGACGATTAAAACAGAAAGTGTAGAATGTTAATTAATTCTTCTTCTTCTTCTTGTTTTCTCCTTCTGGAATATTAGAAAATTGTTAATTATTTTAAGCTTCAGGTAGAAGTTGCTGAAGGAATATCATTCCTCTTCCTTAAAAAAACTAAAAAAATAAGAAAAAAGAAGAATATTTGTAAATGTTCCTCTTAATTTATGCTGCTCAAAAAACATGAGAATCCGAGAAAAGTGGGAGTTAATTAATTTTGAAAAAAAAAAAAAGAACATAACCGTGACATTATAATCATCTTTGATAAAGTAGTAGTACTCGAATCAATTACATTATTTTTTGCATTGGGAAGGGGATTTCTAAAATCTTCTCCACCTAATTTAATAAATTTCTTCATCATTTAAGAGAGTTTTTCTTATTTTTCTTTTTCGAGAGCATTAATTTTTTTTTCTCCCTTTAATTAATACATGGTTTTTCCTGGGAGAGAGGAGCCAAGCCAAGGCCATATATAAACAAACAGCTGCATTCCATAGTACCACTGTACACTGCAGTAGCAAAACTTTGCTTTGTCTTTCAAGCCCTAAATTTGTGGTAGAGACAGCCTCCACCTACCTTCCCTCATTTACTTATTTATTTATCTTCTAAGTTACAAAAACAAGACCAAAAAAACAAAAACTAAATAATAAACTTTGAATTTAATGAAAAACGTGAGATAATTTGGTCATGTTTTCAATGGAAGTGGCACATGAGTTGCCCATGTGGCCTGTAAAAAAAGAATAATATATACTCTTTTATATAATATAGCATGTTATTAGATTATACTATATTTAATCTAGCTAGGTAGCTAGCAGCCAACTAGAGCGAAAATTCTCTCAGGCATATTTCAGTTGGAACAATCTACTTGATTAGAATTTGGAGTGAGACAAACGGAATCAAATGAGTAATTTTTTTTGGGATTTATGTAACAATCAGTTGCATAGTTTTAAGAGCACAAATGAAATGTCACATTGCATATTCCACAATGTTGCAGTGTAGTTGACAAGACACTAATAAAGATCACCCAAAAGAAGGCGACACATGCTTTCTTTCACATGATGTTGGATACACATTACATAAAATATTCATATATATGTATGCTTGTATATATTTGTTCTTCTTTCTATATTTCTATATTTTAATAATTTAATTGGATAGGTATTCACAACTTAAACTTCTTAAAATGCTAATAAAAGGATCTGTGACTCTAGAATATTAGAATTTCTAGACATGATATCGTGATATTATGTATAGAGTTCACATTATTACACATGCAAGCTTTAAATTGTCATAGACTGCCTAGCTAGCCATATATGCTACATAGGATATAGATTAACTTTAATTGCGGTTAACTTCAATAAATCGTCTTACTTCGTATACCTCTCGCAAATGACATGATCAATAAAAATTATTCATTTTTCACTGCAAGAAATATTCTACTATGATGGATAATACTTCAAAAAATAATTATATATTGAGGGAAATTGGAGAAAACTACGTCGCGATTTAAGTAATACGCAAAACCAGTTTTATTAGGTGTTAATTTATACTCTTTCTCGGCTTTTTGGCTGAAGAAACTTCTGTCTCATTCTTCTAGTTTATCTGTGTATATGTTTCTCATGCATGTCATTATTGACATCTCGCTACGAATAATCTATATTCTTACGCATTTTTCCAGCATGATTTCGCTACGAATAATCTATATTCTTACACATTTTTCCAGCATAATTTCGCCAGTAATTTTGGTTAATTTGTGTACACTTAAAAGGAAATGCTTTAGAATAACCTCACGTCGTAAATTAATTACCTCAAAAATCTAACCCGCGCGTCGCGTGGCTTCTGACATGAACTATAAGTCCTTCCATGTAGAGATGAAAGTTCTTTTGGATTTTCACGTTTCCCCAATCTTTACAAACACTAGTACAGAGCCACACACAGAAATAATCAAATGTACAAACATCTACCTCAATTAGGGGTAGCTCGAAAAATAAAATCCTACTTTCTTCTAAGACTTTATAATATAAAATATTTTCTTTTAATTTCAACGTGAAGTTGCATTTTTTTTCTTCAACTTTGCCACAATACTTCTTTTCACAAGCAAAACAATTACTAAATTACAACTTTACAATATGCATAGATTATATATACTAAAAATAACAGTACCTCAAAATCTATATTGAATATATACTGTAAAGTTTTTCTTTTATATAGGTGATTTAATAAATTACTTGTAATAGAATTGTCTAGCAGAATTTTTAAGCGATTTTATTGTAACAGACGAATATATTAGAATTAGCAACATATTAAGAAGAGATTAATATGAGAAAAAGGCCACAAAATCTAATCGTAATTCGAGAACTACCAATTTACAATCATTCTCTTTATCACTTAATTTACTCCCACCAAAAATAAAAAAAAGCCCTCACGATACCTACCAAAACGAGTTTTCTTATCATCCACGAACCAAATTAACGAGCAAATCCAGAGCCAGAAATCGTTTACCAGATCAAAAAATAACAAGAGGCTTTGGAGCATTTCTTTTAGAAATAAAATTCAAGATTTACTTCCTTTCAAAAAAAAAATCAAGATTTATTATTTTAGAAAGGAGAGCTCCTCAAATTCATCATAGAATCTTTAACCACAATATTATGTCTATATGATTTCAAACTTCTAGCGATTCATCACCAAGAATTTATTAGAATTTATTATTGGAAAATATTTTAAACTTAGAAAGATCATTTCTCTCTTAACGAGCTACATTAAAATAAGGATTTTAAAATCACGATTTTTTTTCTTTTACCAAATAATCTTTTAAATCAATACAGCTTATTCTTCTTTTTCTAACCTCCAATTCACTGGAAATCTAAGGGAACCTCGGAAATTGAAATAACTTCTTAGAATGTTGTAAATGTGCTTATGTGTACACATGAAAGTTTGCTTTGCACATCATAATTGATTAGAAAGAACGAAGAAACGACTGATGAACACTAGGGATATATAGAATGCAATACGTTCAAGGGATATGTTCTGAGAAATAACTCCCTATGGATCTACCCTAAGGTCTAACCAAGCACTAAAGAGAGTAGAGCACGATAAGCATTAATGAGATAATAATACCTAAGAATGGCCTAGCCATATATAGATATATATATATATATATATATAGAACCCAAAAAAATCAAATTAAAATGGTAGAAAACAATTTTTGATACACTTCTATTGGGAAATTAATGAGATCGATAATTGCAAAACCATTAATATATGCATGTAACATAAGAGAACATGTCATGGTCAAATGGATCGAAAGGAAAGCTTTCAATTTTCTGCCTTGCTTCCAAATTCTATATGTTCACTCATGATTGAGGAAAGTTACTATAAACATATATACACTCTTAATAATGTGTGTGTATACATATCATACAATGCAGCATTTTAAGACGAATACTTCCTGAGGAAAGTTACTGTAAACATATATACACTCTTAATAATGTATGGGTGTATATAAATCTTAAAGATACATATCATACGATGCAGCATTTTAAGACGAATACTTCCTGCAGGTTCATTAGGCATATTACCAGATGATCATAGAGCTATATTTTCCATTTTTATATCAAATGTCACATCATCTTAGCATATTTTCCGCAGAAAATAATTTTATATGCACACACACATATACAGTGTGTGTGTATATATATAGATATATATATATATATAGAGAGAGAGAGAGAGAGAGAGAGAGAGAGAAAGAGAGATCTTCTGCAACTTTTGGACTTGAATGCTAGTCATGCATGGCTGGACTTGACAGCCCATACCAAGAGGGAAAAAGAATTTTGTCTTTAATTTTGTAGTTAAGAGTTTGTCCAACAAAAGACGAAACGAGTTCAATATCCTCCATTTCAAACCGGCAAACATGCATACGGGTAAACAGGGAAAAAGCAGCTTCGAAATTCAAAACCAACCAGAGAGACTTAATGGTTTAACATTAATTCAACCCCAGAACAGCTAAGCCATAACAACATTGAAAAACGAAAATAAAATAAAATAATTATACTAAAACATGTAATAACAAGAAATAACAAAGAGATTAGCACGTAAGTACCACAACACATTCCATTCCACCATGGAAATCTGCTCTCTATCAAGAAAGAAGATCATACCAATCGTATTTGAATAATAACCGCCTTAAAGATTTTTTTTTTTTTTTCCTTTTCCTTTTCTTTTGCACAAAATAAAAACAAAGATCAATATCCGCATGAATCATAACCCACCATATTTCCATCTCGTTCTCCTTTCTTTTAATATAATTAAATACTCCTACCTAGTTAACTCATGATTGCTTGTCAAATGTTACTACATTAATGATCCCTCATCTAAAATTTAAAAACAGTAAGCGAAGTAAAAGTTGGTCATCACAAGAGAAAGAGAATAAAGAAGAAGAAGAATGAGTAGGCGCACGTAGATGTTGATGAACATCATCATGATCGATCTCAAGATCTTGGTGGTAGGAAGAATTGCGTACCAGCTATGTAAGTGTTGAGAGGAGGAGGGTACAGAGAAGAAGGATCAAACGCTGCCGAGGGAGTGGCTTCGGTTACGGTGGTGCCCGCTGCGGTGGCGGTGGCTGCAACTGTGATGAGATCCAGTGGTTGAACTTGATTTCCACCACCACCACCCGAGGAGGTTTCGCCAGCCATGTTGTAGTTAGTGGTTTCGGGGCCATGGTCGTAGAGAATTCCCTTGAACACGTGGCCTCCTATGTTCACAGCCGTCTGATATGCGTACTGATCATCGTTGTCCTCGATGGAGCTCACTCTCACGCACCGGAACACCGCTGGTGAGCTCACCTCTGCCGGAAAGTTCCCCACTTCCAACCCTATTTACATGTTACTCGTTTCATATACAAACAAAATGAAAACTACTACTACTACATGATTTTTGTTGTACAGAAAAATGAAGCAAACACACGCTCAAACAGATATCAACAGAGAGAGGGAGGGAGGAGGGAAGAAATAGTCTCTTTCTTGGAGATCTCCATTCGTCAGGAGTACCAAATTACAGTGTTTTGGAAAAAGAAAAGAGCAAAAGATAAGTTAAAAAAAAAAAGAAAAAAGGCTGATGGGGTTTAATCTTTAGTGGTTAGCTAGGGAGAAGTAGTTTTCCTCTTCACACGCAATCGATATTAAATTATAAGGTCATATATTTGAGTAGTATAGTATAGCCATATACAAACACATACAACATCTGCTATCAACACCCTCTCTTGAATTCTCTCTAGCTTTCATACTTTAGAACTAGTATATAATGATATTATATATATGTACCTGATGAGGTGTTGGTTTGCAAACGAGAAGAAGAAATCATCAAGGGATTATTATTGTCCCTGAGCCTTTTGGGTTGCTGCTGAAGTTGTTGTTGTTGTTGGAGAGAAGAGAGATGCTGTTGTTGTCGCTCGCGGCGCTTTGAGGCCGGGACCCAAGTGCTTTTTACATGAGTTTGACAATCGTAACCTCGGCTCTTACAACAAGTCCTACACCTCATGTGAACGCAGTCCTTCTTCGCCTGGTTCCCACAATCCTGACAGCTCACTCCTCCTCCTCCTCCGCCCGAAGAAGAAGACCTCATCATCATAAACCTCGCCGACGATGAGTGAAGATCATCAGATGAATCAACGGTGATCGAAGCACCACCAGTGCCACCACTCCTGTAACTGCTGGGACCCACGCCTAGAGCCGCCGCGGAGGAGTAGAGATCTTGGTGGTGGTGGTGGGCCCTAGTTTGGAGGTGGAGAAGCGCCGCTTGCTGCTGTTCCTGTTGCCAGAGCTCGAAGGTTGTGGTCGTATGATGATTCTGATGTTGATGATGACGTTGATCATGATTGTCACTGTTCTTAACGTTGTACCAGAAAAACGTCTCCGGGTTATGCGGAGGGGCAGCGATTCCGGTCGGCGGCTGGTTCTGGTTGTTGTTATTGTCGTCGTCTTCTTCCTGAGTCGAACCTCTACCCCCTGCGGCGGCCGGTGGTGCCGACGTGGATGATCCTAATGAGAAGAACCCCGCCATTTTTCCACCACTAATACTGACCCTGACCCCAATTGTGACCGAAAATCCATATCAAAAAGAAAGTAAAAAAATTTTTTTTCAAAAAAAATATAGAAAATAAAAAGTACCCACTTCTCAATTCGACCCCAAAACCCCAAATCTTTATCTGGGTACTCGTCGAAATCTCAAATAATTTCTAATCTTAAAAAACAAACATGTCTAGTCTGGTTTAGACACGGGACACAGAGCGCACTGTTTGGGGTAGCAGCTAAAGCGTTAATCGCGCTTTGAGTTGTTGTTGTTGTTGTCGTTGTTTCCTTCTTTCTTTCTTTCTTTGTTTGATTTGAACTATAGTAGAGACTATAAGAGTGTTGGTTTCTTCTTACTTATTTAAGTGGCATTTATTTAAGAAGCACCACAATTAAGTTTCCTCTCTCTGCAACGCCGCCATGCCTTTCCTTCTCTCTCCTCTCTCTTTCTCTCTCTACTGCTCTCTGCAGCTGCAACCCCAAATTTAAGTCTCACTAACTTGTATCTCTCTCTCTCTCACTACCTTTCTCTTTTCGTTTGGCTAAGGGTGTCGTGATCTCATCTCGAAATGGAATGATCAAACAGCTGCTAAATCCCTCGCATGCTAATCCTACGGTTGATATTGCGCCACATGTCGCCGCATCAGCTTTTGCTTCTTGGTCCTTTGCACCGGAAAACCCGCTACTTTTCTGTCACACCCTCTTTAAAGACCTTCCCCTTATTTTATATTATTCTATAAATATTTCCTATCTTCCTAACTTAATAATGTACTCGTTTTCATAGACAATATCTTTACTCTAAATTCCCAATTATGATTTTAATCTGTATTACAAAACAATATATTGGAAGGAGTATAATTGTTATTATTTTTTTTTCAAATATATTTTGTTGTTTCTATTTTATTTGAAGTATAAATGCATTTATCTTTCGATACTGACATGTGCATGCGGGAATGGAAATTTTCAAACTTTCCATTTCTCCAACCCGAAAATTCAAAAAAGAAATTTAAAACAAACATAAAAAAAAAGTGAAGTATTACATTAGTTTATTAAGGTAGAGAGATTCGGGCAGTGAAAAAGAGGCGTATTTCATCGAATTTCTAAAAATTAAATCACACCCTTTTGTTTAAATATTTGTAGTCACATAGGGGAACACAGCGCCACCTCCTCGTACTTTTATAATTCTATTTCAAATTTTTTCCTTTCTTCAAAATTAATTTAAGCAATGTTTCGAAAAACAAATAAATAAATTTATGCAAGCTGAGCATTTTTAATCATAATATTTTAATTAGCAAAGGGGGACCAACCGTGTCGTTAATTTCTTAACTGACGTGCAAGAAAAACCATTAAAATAATGGTATATCTATATATGGGAGTTGACTATTTGAATAGAAGGGTATATTTGTCTTATTGGCAGACGAGTTTGCACTCTTTGACGTTGTTAAATGATGATAAATGTGGTTCACAGGCTCCGCCGGCCTGCAGTACCGGCGAGTGAGGGCTATTGACAGAGATTGTGAAGCCGTACAGTTGTGTGTAATTGGAACGTCTTCTTAATAGGTTGATAATCATGAATTAATATCGATAATATTAAAACTATTACTACTATATTAGGAATATAAATATAGAAATTGTATTTCGGGTCCCACTTGCATCATTGGGGCGTGACAGTCACTTGGAAGGGAAACCACATCCTATAAGATAACAATATATCGTGCGGCTATGGGACCCATGATGACATGGACAATATCGGACAGGAACAAGAACGGAAGTTTTTTGTTTTTCTTTTCTTTTGGCTAATTATAATGCCAATGACAAGTCAATATGCTATGCTTAACATTTTTTTAACATTTTTTTTTTTTTTTTATAAATGTGCTTCTCTAAACAACATCTTGGTATTTGTAAAACAATGTGTATTCTATTTTCTTTTAACCGGAGTATCATTTGTACATATCGGTTTAAAATGAAAATCATGCAAGTTTACCGGTAAAATTTTATTGGCCAATCTTTAAATTCAGTGTCTCAATTTTAAGTTGATTATATATTTAGTTTTAAATAAGGGAGAGGAATTAAAAAAAAAAAAAAGAGTAATATATTACTATGTATCAAACTAAGTCTCCAGCCACTGAGTGGGTGTAGATGGCTGCGGTTAGGAGATTTGTCAAGGATTCGAGTGTTGAGTAACTCCTGAAAATTTCTTTTAGCGAGATTGGTTCTGAACATTTCTTTTAGCAAGATTGGTTTCAATGGTCAGCTCTATTCATCTGTTTTCTTTCATTTTTTCTCATTAAAAAAAGGAAAAAAAAAAAAAAGAAAGAACTAAGGCTCCAATTACCAAAAAGAAAATTTATGTAAAATTTCATTTACCACATTAACAAAAAAGGAATATAGAGCAAATGCCCTTTTTTCCGCCCTTTTCCAGCCAGGGGTGAAGAAAAAAGGGAACAGAAAGAAGGATGTGTTTAACTTGAATTCTCTACTTATAGGTGAATATAGGTGAATATGTAACTAGTATAGACTTCCAAAATTGCAAACTCCATAAAGGCTTGGATGTGCCAAAAAAGTGAGTCTCTATCTCACCATCTCCTTTATATCACTGACCAGTGTATGATTTCTTAAGGTGTTTTGTGCGTAAGCTATCTTCAAAAAACTCATCGATCCCAAACTTACTGTCAAGTGTTGGGAACAAAAACTATAGAAATACCAGCTCATAGCAGTTAGCAACTTATAGCTATTGCATATAATATCAATTTGGGCAATCAATTATTAATTTATTACCCTGATTGTTTGGTAATCCTTTTCTGATTATTTGTAACAAATTGGTCACCTCTTTTAGACTAGGCCTACGTAGCTAAATACGCTACCATATATTGCCATGCTAGCTTTGCTGCAACGTAATTTCCAAGTCACTCATAAGTTAATCATAAATTTAACCACTGAACTATACTATTATTACTTATGTCACATATAGAATACCCTAGCTAGTGAAATTATATTTACAAATCTGTCAAATTAATTATATGTACAAAGCTAGTGGAATTATATTTACAAATCTGGCAACTTAATTATATCTACAAAGCCCTCAACGTAGAATAACAACGAATTTAGCGGATATTGTTATGTATGGATGGTTTTTTAACTATTAAGTTACTATATTCGTAGTAGGCAAAAGTTAATCCATATATAAATGTATATATGCTGAATTATTTGAAACTCTACCATTAATAATAAAAAGAAAATTCCATTAAAAAACATACATATTATATAGAATACAGATTTATAAACGATGAATAATTATAATTAAGTATTTTTGTGTCAGATCAACGAACTACGAATTTATGCATGAAAAACGTTGTTAAGCCCAATCCCACTTACGATCTAAGCTAGTATAGTTTTGTTGTGCTTGTAGGTATCCAGACGTCCCACTTTATATTACATTATATTTCAAGAAATAAAAATGACTGCACTCATTTATACACTCCCACTCAGATCAAGCCACGTTTTTTGACAGTTTGGAAACTTGATAGAAAGCGCGAGTTTTAAATTAAACATGAGATTATTTGCAAAACTTTAACTAAGCTTTTGTAAGTTGTAACCTTTATTTTGCGATACCTTTCACTAAAAGTAATTAGTTCCTTGGTCCAGTTAAAGTGTTTTTACAACTGACTTTTCAGACACTAATCATGACTTTAATTACAAGTTAAACTTAAAGACAATTAGTTATCCAACTTATAACGCATGTTAAATCAACCCATGCATAAATAAAATAGCTTATCAAAAGTCATCGAGTACGAGTAAGCAATCGTAACTAACTAGCTTTGGCCGCTACGCATTTAATAAAAATGATCTATATATTGATAAATGATTAATATTTATGTTTTAGATAGGTTAATCTAATTTTGCATTGGGCCCTAATTTGGATGCTTTTTTCTTCTTCTTCTTTTTATTTTTCTTTACATTTTTTTTTCCCCCTGGACGATGGATAATTTAAAGATCACATATTACCACATTCCCTAGTACTACTGTACATCAATTATAAACAAAGCGGAGCCAATGCATCATGAGTGGAGTTAAATTATTAGTACGTACTTGTAATTATATTTTTGTAAAAATTAGTGGTTAAAATTTCATAACGTTGCTTTTTGTATCTATTTGAAAAGCATTTTTCGTCAAAGGAAAAAAGGCAAACTACAACTATTGTGAGATTCTTGATCAGTCAAAAGGCTCTCTTTCTCATTAAATACTTGAACACCCAAATTAGTTTGTTTTTTCAACCCCGGTGTCCATTTTAATTAGTACATGAACACCCTCAAATTAGGAATATCAACAACTGTAAACCACTTAATATAATATATATGCTTGATAAAAGCCATTCAGAGTAAAGAAAAATGGTCGTATAGCTACTAGTATTCTTCCTTTATAAACCATTAAAATATTATCCAATTATATATCTTTGACTACTTGTTTGCTAAAAACACGCTTATCTTTTTCTCTCTTTTTTTGTTTTTCTTTCCTTCGCATAAATCTACTAATCAGCAATTCAAAATTTTCAAAACCGAGTGAAATCCATACTTTAAGGAATTTCATTTTTGGTTGGACAACAATGACAATGAGACTAAGAACGGGGCTCAACTTGAGCTGTTCGTGCATGTTGCCCAAAAACTCGGTAACCCAAATACAAAAGTGATCCGGTTTTTGAGCGAAATTGAAGCAAAATGTTAAGGTTAAACTGTCCTTGTCAACTTTTCTTATTACAGCTGGCTAAGAAGAATACCTCAACTTTTTTTCTACAAAGACCGAATCTTAGCTAAGAAAAAGAAAATCGATCTTACATTTAAAGTTTAGTTACAATTGTTTTTTTTCTAAACGAATCGAGTTGTGCATAATATGCTTAGTCAAAATACAATAAATTTCCATGTTACCCATTGTTAACTGTTGCTAGGTTACTGTACGTTGTTTTCCTAACATTTAAATCTTTTATTGATTATTCGAATAAACCTTACTCTTTTCGTATTTTGAGAGAACTTGTTCAATTCTTTTTTCACTATTAAGGAGAATTGCTATGGATACAGTTTGTGCCAAATATTAATGTAAAGCTCACTATATATATGAGTCACGTAGATCTCACATTAATAAGTGATCCTAATTGAACAGACATGTAATGAATCTCACTTCATTATATATATTTTAAAGTCATTCCATCAATCTTATGTGTTCACAATACTACGGTCACTTGTTGTATATCAATTTAGAATACTAATTAATGATATGCCATTCGATTTGTCAAAATTTTCAATGGACAAGTACAAACTAAGCACAACTAGTTTAAATATTTAACTTTCTACCATATATGTTTTAATATACTCCAAATGAAATCAAGGATGATATTTTAGTAGTTAAGTAAACGTATGTATGAGAGAATATCTCCTTTTTGCCTTTCATGAGTTTCATGATGTTTTATCCACTTACAACACAAATAACATGCACGCATCCGACATGCATATAAGAGGCCCATACACGTCCTTTCCTGCAAAAATTTGGAGGCAAACCATAATAATAGTTTTTTTGTCTAGACGGGTCCATGAAAATAAAATATATGCATATTGATATAGTTTCAGTTGAAAGAGAATAAAACCCTTAATTATTTCACAATATTTGCTTAATTATTTCACATTATTTTATTAGTAGTGCAAATTCTGACGGAGAATGCATTAACTCGTGGACCATGTGATATATATTTTCTTAGACAATGACACTAAGGTAGAGGGGAGATAGCAATTTATTTTCCTTTTTTGTTTTTAGTTTGTTGATCAATGTATTTAGATAACAATCTTTTCTTTTTTTTTTTTGGCCCTTTACCTAGTTAAAGAACAAAACAAAAGAAAAGCAGTCAAATGAAGACTCGATTGTAAAGTTTTCAATTAATGTAAGAGCTAGTACTACCTAGCTAGTTCTTAAATTATCCAAGAAATGTATGAAGTAACCATTTGATTGACACCTTTCATTTCTAGTCATTTCATGCTAGAATATTGATACCAAATAAGGATCAATTGCTTTAAGCCGATATTAAAACACAGTGTCGTTTAAGTTGCTACGTACGTAACAACTAACAACATATCCATATCATGCAAAGCAATTAGTAAGAGATCAACATTTATGTACCGTAATTAATAATATTTGATCACTATCCACACATACACACAAATATATTTTATATATTTATATATTTTACACGCGCTTTAAGAAAGGAATTGGGAAGAGAAAAGGCCAAAATAGAGAGAGAGAGAAGAAAAAGGGTCTCCAATTTTTGGTGTTTTGCAGTGAGAGGAAGGAAGGAGAGAAAAATGAATGATAGTATGCGAGTCCCAATAATTGTTGTACCTCTGTGTCTGTCATTCTCGAGCCCTGTGTTTGTTCCCATGGTTGACTACTACCTTATAACCAACTTTATGGTTCATACACATGTACATAGATAGAGATATAGACCGAGGAAAACACCTTTTTTTTTTTTCAATTTGTTTTGGGTGCAAGGAATTAAGAAAAGAAAGCAAAAAAACGCGTCTCTAGCTCTGTATCTTTTCTTTGTTTATTGGTGAAAAATATCTGTCACACACAGTCTGCACTCTTTTTCACTTTGGTCCAATTTGCTACTACTGTGAACAAAATTTGGGGTGATACTGAGTAGAGTTATTGTGACTGCCCTCCCTCCCTAGATTTACTACTGAATGCCCTTGAATTTTAAGTCTCTGATAAGTGGAAAGGGAATTAAGGCCCTCCCTCCCCCCTAAAAGAAAAGGCCACAAATCCCAAAGTTAACTAACCCCCTTCTTGGGTCACTAGCAGAATTTTAAAAGAATAATTACAACAAAGGATTTCAGAATGAGTTAGTTGCTGTTGTATATGAGTCCCACAGCCCATGTTACTGTCAAATTCCGTTTTTGGCAAACCGATTAAGAGAGGTGAGAAAATTCTTATTCCAAACTCTCAACTGCACTTGTTTTACATGATTTTGGAGTTTTGGACTCTTAACTATTGGAACTTTTTTTTTTGTTAGTGTCGTTTCATTACTTAGATAATGTCGTTTCATCATTCTAACGAGATTAATTCTACACATTATCCAAAAGGGTAAACTTTTTTTTCCAAATATATAGACATAAAGAAAGAGGTTGGAAATGTGGTGTATAAGATTAAGGAGAGAAAACTTTGGTTAAAAAAGTGAGGAAAGGGACTATGGGAGAGTCACTTTCAAAGGCAACAATTTTGGGGTTTGGATTGAAACAAGCATGTGATGTGTGGGGGAAGTCAAAAATATGCCCAAAAGATTTGGTGACCTCCCTCCCTCTCAGTTTCATGAGTCCCATCTAAGCCCATAAATTTTTTTTAAACTAAAAAATTAATTAATTAATTAATTTTTTTTTTCACATTCCTTGTATTAGATAGGTTCTAGAGCAGATGTCATACATATTTTTGGTGTCTGGATTCTGGTTGATAACGAGATCTTTAACTAGATCTGCAAGTGAAACAAGTTTTGTAGGTCACATGGGACTGTGGTTATGGGCCCCTCTTAACTCGCTCTTCTCTTTACGTATAAACTTTTCAACTGGGAGGACGACGGGGATTGATTTCTCATCTGGGTCCCATATTGTATTTATCTAGCTGTCAAATATCAAAATTATTTATGTAAAGGTATAAATATTTACTTTTGCGTATGGTTCGTTCATATATTTGGCTTAAAGGGGGTCAGCTCTAGTCTCTCTCATTACGCAGCAGGGAAAGTTTTCTGAGGTTTGACTCCTGAACAGTAGGTTAGGTTTCTATATTATTTACAGATAAATTAAGGTGGATATATAAAACTTTGGTATGACCAATAATATGTTACCGTGGCCATTTCAATTATATATATATATATACACACTTTCTTTTTAATTTTTTTTCCCTCAAATGTGGTTTTGGATGAGTGTCAATATATATACATATTTCCTCAAAGAAAAAAAAATATATACATATATATACTAGGATTAAATATTATATGAATTCCTTTCAAAAAAAAATATTATATGAACTAATTGTCT
This sequence comes from Parasponia andersonii, assembly GCA_002914805.1. Classification (NCBI taxonomy): domain Eukaryota; kingdom Viridiplantae; phylum Streptophyta; class Magnoliopsida; order Rosales; family Cannabaceae; genus Trema; species Trema andersonii. Next base: position 1,100,350 of record JXTB01000044.1, read on the forward strand.
TTTAATCAAATTATATGAATGTATTCAAACAGTACTAAACTGGCTATGTACGTGAACCAAAGGCTACATCCAGAAAAGTAGTCAGAGGCCGCCAAAAAAAAAAAAATCTCGACGGGACATTTTTCATGTTTGTGGCTAAACTAGCTAGCCATTTTTATCACTAAGGTTAAAACTTAAAACCCTACTGCGTCTTGAACCTTAAATGGGCAAAAGAGAGATCAGCTAGAGAGAAAAGTAAAGTTAGGCTAAGAGTAGAATTATTTTAAACTTGAGAATATGACCACCGTATCATATATGGAAGTTAAGATTTGATAGTGAACTGATTACAGTACTAACTGTACAAATTTAGTTAATTAGCTTACCTTGTATTTATGATTTATTATGTGCTAGCTAGGTTGAATAACATAAAAGTCAGACTATACACTTATTATAAAAATGGAAGAGAAAAAAAAAAAAAAAAAGGAACTATATACAAACATATAAATCCTCAATTTACCCATCATCATGAACCAGCTGGCGAAATGCACCTCCTCCAATCTAGTTTCATCCTGATCAGTAGGCACTACGGAGTGCATAGATATAATGTACTTATACCACTCTTTGTTTCAAAAGTGCTTTATTAATATATGTAGATAATATATATGTACACACATCGGGTACTTTTAAAGAAATTGCCAATATGGCCCCAAGCTAATTCATATTGTACTTTGAGTGAAGATTACGTACTTCAATTCAAATCAATCTGATCGTGCAGTTGAGAGTCTTGAGACGGCCGGCTATTTGCTCCTCAAGACTCAAGAGCATAAATATAATTAATTAGCAATATTAATGTTTTAATATTGTAAATATTAATTGTCATCAAAGGCACATTATATACTCCACGATGAACACGGCGACAAATTAACTGACTTTGTTTCGCCATTTGTGACTTTCAGTTTTCTCTACATTTGTCTAACATCACTATTTCTCATTTCAATTTACTCCCTCTTTTGTAATTACCTAATATGTTTGTATCATTAAAATGTGAGATATAAGTGTAAGCAAAATGCACCACAGTTGTTTAAATTAAAGTCCCCTAAAATTAATATCAGGAGGACTATAAACTATTAACTAACTACTATTTATTATCACTGATTAATGTCAAGAAATAATCATAGGTCATAGTTGTTATAAGTCATCCTTCGTGGCTTGGAAAATTTGCAGCCTGACACACTTGTGTAATATTTGAGGCCCAAATCAGTCGTAGGACCAATATTTAATTTGGAGTCTGGCATATAGTCGTGCCTAATTTTTGCTTAATTATAAGGAGCTAATGGTGGTCTTAGGTCTACCTACGTAGATATATATGTGGCGATTAGTGTCAACCTAAAGCAATTATTGAGGAATCGATACATGCAATAATTAGTTTATGCTAGAAGATCAAATAAAGATAGATGCATTGTTTTTTGATTGGTTTATTGAACTTGAAAGAACTAGATCAATCAAAACTGAGAACATTTGAGTTTTTTTTCTTTTGTTAATTTTAAATTTCTTTGGTTTCTATTTGCTTAATTATTTCATATATTAAATAATTTTAGCAGCGTACAGTTGTGCTTCCTTATTAGTATCGCGGACCCAAACTGCCTAATTCGACTATATATTAAATTTTGCAGGTAGGCCTTGACTCTGAAAACATTAGAAGGAAAAAAAAAAAAAAGGAAAAACAAAATCTACTTGCCCAATCAACTCTGTTTAGTAGTGTTCCCTATCTCAAACACAATTGAACAGTAAGGTGGACAATTTGTACACATATGTGGGCGGGAAAGTACCTAAAAATTAAAAGGTTTTATCTGAGTACTTTATATAGAGTTATTTCTATGAGAACGACTACTCACTACTAGTCAAAAAATAAATAAAACGGTACCACATCCATTTATACGGAAGTGCCTAAGCAAGAACCCATAATTACCTGCATCAATCATGACCATTTTCGTTAATTTCTTGAGAAACACATTAGTCTCATGGGTACACCATGATACATCTTGGAAAATTCTAGATCATGTCCTCAGTAATAGAAGTGCAATAGTTTATAATTGTAAAATCTAGATTTTAAAAGAGTATAAAAGTAATTTTTAAGCCAAGAGTATTTTGATAAATTCAAATTATTCAATAAAAAAAATATATGAAATGAATGAAGACACAATTAAGTCTAGTTTCATTCGAGCTTAAGTGAAAAAGAAATTTAAAATCAAGGACTAATTAAGTGTAAATAATTGAGAGCATAAATGAAAGAATATTTTGAAAATTTTGGCCAAAATACAATTATGGGAAGCAGTGCTCACCCAGTCAGGAGGTGACACATGTGCTAAAGTTCCCATAATTGCCCTTAAATCCCCAGAATTCCTCTTCTTTTCACGAAAGCCCCCAAATATTTCATAGAAATTCTTCCTTCTACACTATTCACACAACAGCCAACGACAGCTCTCTGCCTCTTACTCGGCACTTCGTGTGAAGAAGAAGCTGCCATGAAGAGACAACGCTAACCCCTGTCGTGATTCAAGCCCTGACGCTTGAGATTGGCTGTCTTAAAGATAACGACCACAGTGCGATTTTTTGGTCATTGTATCGTCGTCCGACGTCCGTTGGGGACATCGTTGGCATGTATAGCTTCGTCTCATCATCTCAGTCAATCTCTTATTGGTTTCGGTCGTTAACTCGCCGTCGATAAGAAGTTATCCAATTTGGCCATTTTTTAAATAGTTTTATGGTAATTTTATAATTATTTTTGTTAGATAATTATTTTGCCCGAAATAATTATATAACGCTGTATAGGACAGAAAATTATGAATAATGGTGGTTGTTAGGCATTGAAATAATATCTAGAATCGTGTTAATTTTTGAATTGAAAAAATAGACATTTTTCAAATTAATTCACATTTTTTGTAATTTTCATATTTAAAGCCCGTTTAAAGCTTTGGACCTCAAAATTGAATTCTGACTTCAAATTTGGATTTAGTAAGGTTGAGAGATAAAATTTGATATAAATATTATTATGTTTCGATGTGAGACGAAAATCGATACATAATGCTCATTAATAGTGCTATTTTGCATGCCACAAGATGGGTCTTAGCTCGGGACCCAAATTTAATAAATTATATATCTAACCTAACTATGTTAGGCACTAAAAATTCGTTGGTAACATTTGTTTATTAATTCGAGACTCTGTTGAAAAATTCACTTTTTAATATGAGCTTATGGGATTCTCGAAATGACTGTATGAATACCCAATTAACTAGCAAGAGATTCTTCAAGTGTTGATAATTTGGTGTCGCTATCATTTCGAGGTAGGGTTCAATTACCTAGTTTTATATATATTTTGATTTAAATTTTTGCAGTATGACTAATTTGTAAAAAATCGTTAATAATATTTTGTTTTGATAAACTATTGGAAAATCTTAAATTATTTTAGAATTGAATTATATGACTTCTATATATATTTGTAAAATTATGATTATAGGGTGAAACAACGGATTTTGCTGCCTATGGTACAATTAATTCCAGAACAATGCTAAGTGGAATTTTTAATGCATTGTTTGGTTATAATTTTATTGCATGGTTATTACATATTGTATATCTCATAGAATCACACACTTGAGTTCTTTCATTACATCATGCTAATTTAGATTACTGGCAAGTTGTTGTAGTGCTACGTGAGAGATCTAGATTCTTGTGCAAGTTTTTGGCTGATATACCCTCGGATAGTGTGAGGATGTTACATACATTTGGTAAGGAGTACTACAGGGTCGTGATGAGAGGATGAGAATTCACTCATATACATTGCTTGATGTATGATATGTACAATCATATGGTCTTAGTTTTAATTTTAAATATGTGATTATCCTTATTTTCAATTATTTTGTAAACTTAGTTTTATAAATCGATTTTGAAAGGGTATTAACCATACAAGTTTGGAAAAAAAATTGCATCCATTTAAAATGTTAATTGAATTTCTACTGAACATATGAATGCGTTTATCTCCAACTTCTCTTACCTTTAGGTATTTGTTTATTTGAGGTAGTCATCCTGATAGTTAGATAAACTGCGTAATTTGTGCTTACAATCCTATTTCTATTCCTAGGTGGATATTTATTATCTATTAAATTTTTTTTTCTCGTTCAATTATTTAGCTAAGTTTAGTATATTTACTTAGTGGATGTATAAGGATAATTTGTTACTAATTTGAGTATTTGAAATTACAAGTGATTTTATATAATTTATTTTGGACATTGGACTAAAGATTTTAATTGAACTTAATTTACCAAAAGTTACGATTTACTAACAAGTTTCCAAATGATTCAATTAGAAATATTCCTAAACTTTAATAGATATTTTTTTAAGTAATTAAAACTTAAAAGAGTTTTAATGGCTTTAGATTTTCTAATGATTCGAGGATTAAAAGGAAAATTTTCTAATTCTTGATTTTTCCTAAATTTTATAAAATTACTATTTAATTATATTTTTTTTACTTAAAATCACTAAAAGTTACGATTTTGAATTTTCGGTTATGACAATAATTATCGCCGAGTACTTATGTTATGTTATGTTAAGTACTATTACCCATTTTTAGCTCACTACTCATAGTTTGTGCTATTGAAATTTTTTCTATTCAGATTTTAGTGAAGCATATGCTGGGATAATTATTTAAACATAATGTTTTCTGTATGACTTTATAATAGATAATTATTGATGCATATCCAGTTTTTCTTTTATCTGTCGTCTTTGGGTTGTATTTGTTGCAGTTTTCTCTATAATTTTCTTCGCTTATGATCATGTATGATTAGTTAGAGTTGTTGAGAAGGGGAAGAATAATCTAGTTTGGGTGCCAACCAAGGGCGGGGCGGAGGCAGATGCTCCAAGTTGATTTTATTTCTTTGTAATTTTATGTAAAACTAATATTTTTTCCTTCACTTCCTTTATAAGATTTTCTTTCTGCGACTTTGTCTCCCAATTAAAAGATATGAATTTGGAAAATTTAGTCTAACTAATAAGAATCCGCTTAAATTTTAACTTTTCCTGTTCCATTTAATTTTCAAAGCACTATTCATGTGTTACACACATCCTAAATATATATTCTTTGATTCATATTCCTATAACCACTTTTTTTTTTCTACTCACTGATAAATGTACTTCATTTAAAAATATCATATTATAGCAACATTAGAAATAATAATGAAGTTAACGTATCAAACACTGAGAAAATATAGTAGAAAAGAGTGTGTTTTTGAAGTGAAGAGGGAAAAATTAGATTTTTCAAATAAATCCTTTAAAGTGCATTCTATAGTATACTCTATTCTCATTTAGAATACTTTTGATATTTTGCGTCATGTTGTATTTTAAAGAATTGTCTTACACGTCCCCATTGCAAATATGTATTGATTCTGCCTCATGCCAACTTCATTGAGATATGTTTTATGTTTATAATACTCTCTTTTTAAGTTTAGTTTCAATTAAAAAATTGATAATTACACAACACCCCTTTTATTATAGCTAACTACCATGTTAATTTAACTTTATGGCATCCAAAACACTAAAATATCTTAAAAACTATTGCGACGCAAACAGATCATCAACATCTTTTCATAATATGAAAAAAAAAAAGGTGTGATTTTGTTCTTAACTACTTAGACTATGGGAGAGTGTTTGGTAACGGGATTTTGAAACATACGCATTAAAGAAGCCATGATTTTTGCAAAGTGAGCGAGAACTACAAGGCAATCTAACATAAAGTGTTGTTTTCGACTCCAATTCCAAATTTAATTTGCTAGTTCAGACTTCAATCATCTCATATGTTTTAAAATTAAATATTTTAAAATCTAAACAATATAGGTTTTTTTTCAGGGGAATAAAAAGTTTAGTTTTAATTACTCAATGGATTAAAAAACAAATAAATTTTAATTTTGTTTAATTTAATGTTTAGAGATAAGATAACATTCAGATTATATTAGAGGCAAGTTAAATTCCATTACAGTTTGGGGTGATAAATTCTTCCTTTTTTATTTTTTTTTTAATCTTAGAAGGGAAGCTTAATTCTCAAATTTGTAAAGATATATAATTCTTTTGAATGAAATTTGAGGTAGGCTATCTACCTCCCCATGGCGCTTTTAGTTCCGTCGCTCAACATATATATATGTATGGATATTTTAGATATTTTAAATTATAAAATTGACAAAAAAAGAGAACAATTATGTATATACATTTTTCTTATTTTGAAAAATATAGGGGATAATTGTTAATTTTTTTTCGGAGAACAAAAGGTTAAACATATAGTATTCATTCATAATAGATAATGTATTTTTAGGATTTAAAAAAAAAAAAAACCTTAATCATATAGTGAGTGTACGTCTCACGCATGAAAACGGTGAATATATCAAGTGAATTCAAAATGATAAGTTCCCTTCCATGATGAAGAGAGAAACGATCAGATAATTTTAATGGAAGCAATTTATGGATGCAGCTCCCCCACGACTAGTGGGTACTCTAGTTTTACTTTTTTACATGTGATACCTAGCTCATAATAAAGTGTTATTATGTCCATCCCCCACACTAGAAATCAAGCCTAAATTATTTCCTTAGGGTCATTGACTTACCTCTTCTTTGAACCTAATGCACTTACCCACAAACCATAATGGACTAATTATAGTGAAGTGGACAAGGACATACCAAGATCAAGGGCGTAATAAAGCCTTTTCTTTAGGCTAATTATTTCAGTGGAGGACCAGTCGATCACCGGTCAACGCAGTAACGTGGTGAACCTGTAAATTTTTTGTGCTCAACTTGAGGACAATTTTTGGCTTGCATATTCCAAAGACATTGTGCCATCCTTTGAAATCTTTTCCCTAGCCATCTTAAATACCAAAAACTTTCGAAATGGCAATATTTAGTCAAGTGCATATCATACAAACTTCTTGTAGACGTTACATATATATCACTTTCACGTAATTAGTTGTTCTTTATTTCTTATGTTGCTTAATACTTATATTATGTATTAAACGTCCTAATTTTTACTCGACAAACTAAATAAGTTATCACACACAAAAGAGTCATCCTCCAGCGTAGGAGTTACGCACATCTATTTTCAGTGGTTACACATTTTCACTGTGATGAAAAATAAAAAATACAAAAAGGTCACACACTTTACACTATATCTTTTTAATCTCAATTATCAAACCAATATAATCAGGATAACTAGCATACAGAATGCTCCACACATCTAACAGCTTTCTAGAATATTGGAAGTTTTTCCAACCTTTATTAAGAATTATAAATGTACATTAGCCTTGAACAGTTCTACAATCTTCCCAAGTAATATAGGAACTTTTATTTTCTGTTTTGGTTTGAAACATATGTTACTTCAATATGTGACAAGTTATAATATGTATACTATGTCAGAACACTTTCTTCAAATGATTTATATGTCTTCGCCAATTTCATCGTCACACAGAAATTTGATTCAGTTGATGATTAATGTGATCAATAGATATATAAATCTAGGAGAAATGTTAAACGCAAAAGCTGTTGAAAATACAAGAAAGGGGTAAAGAGAACATGACAAAGAAGAGGACACTAGCTATCTGTTGCTGACCCGTGCAAGTCCACAACATCATAGCTGAGAAGCCCTTTTAATAGGTACCATCAAACTGATTATTATGGTTCCAAAAGTGTAACAGTATATATGGTAGATAAGATGATCATGATTATCTTTTCTTATGGTCGTTATTAAATAGAAACACCCCACTTGCCAATTCATAAGCATATTTGAAGCATACCTTTAATTAATTATAATTTAAAAGTTTGGTTTGGACTAAGTTTCTCATGATTACAAATAACTATGTCAAAAGAGAAAAACAAAAAAGAGAGTTCGAAAAAAGAAAAATAAAATAAATATATATCGATGCTGTTGGCAAGGAAACACTGTGGAATAAGTGTCCCTTTGGAATTTTTCATCATTTTGAAGTTGCCTCGATTGGACAAGCAAAGCATAAATACCATCCAATATACCCTGCTCTCAGTGCATGGGTGAAAGTGATGCACCGCCCAAAATAGTAACTTGGCAACATCACACTTTTGACATAATAATCCACCCTTTTGATTATTTTATACATGTAATCCACATGCTCATAATAATGCAACTATCAAAACCCTTTTCTCTCAAGTGGATGGTCCAAATTCTTTAACCCGTACATTCATACATTATTTACATATTTATATTTCTTTTTTGGGGTCTCTAGGATTAAAAACCTAAATTAAGCACTAGTAGTTAAAGCTTGATTCATGAACCCAATTGTGTTTGTTCTTGTGACTGATCCTAATTAGCTAAAAGTTCGATATATACTGCCTTACAATTGTTGAAGCCATTATGGATTTCGTACAACAAATTGATGAACCATAATTATTTTTGCTTTAATTAACCTCAACTAATAATAGGGTGTGAAAAACAACAAATCTTATCGCTAATTTAAATTATTTAAAAGGAAATTAAGATCGATTTTCCACTTCATGATATCAAAAAGCTCGATCCTGACTAAATTAAACATGTTTATCAAACAATTAATACATGCAACTAAACTATTGATCCATGTTTGCTCTAATTAGATGACAAAAAATGGATCAAATGAAAAGATGATATGGGGCATTCTAAAGTGAAAATGCAGTAGTACTACTCATCATGTGAAATATTATGCATCTATAGATAGGGCTATAGAGTGGACTTGGCCAACTGGGTAGAGATTTGAGATTTCTTTTTTAAGTATCCTTTTGGGCTTATTACTGGGGAGTGGTCGTTAGCTGTCACTATGTTTAACTTTTTCCTGAATAAGATCACGAGTCTTTCTATCAAGGACAGGCCTGCCTCTCCCCCAACAGGTCCTCTATGCACAGCCTTAAATGAGTATTTAATTATACAAGCATATTTGCCTAAGGTGTCAGCAGTATTCCAAAATGTGTTTATTGCCCTTTGTTTGATCCTTTTCTTTCTTATTATTCAAAAAATAATAAAATAAAAGAGAGAAAAGTTCCTGTTGGATATATGACGAAAGATGTCATTCAAAAGTTAAAGGGGAGAACAAAAGCAGCTATCCTATGCACCAAAACCTTTGTCAGCTGATGGTTAGGGGGGGAAAGACCAAATAAACTAAGGAGGTGGGAGACCCTTCGATTTAAATTTTGTGAAGTCATAGTGGAGACTGTGGAAAATTTGGAGTCGATAAAGTTTCTCACGTTGGTAATGGTGCCTCTTATCAGTGGCGTTTCTGCTTTATGAATCTAGTTCTGGAAGACATGAAATTACAAGATATGGACATGTCACATAAGATCCAATAATTTATGTTGGTTGCTTTTTAACTAAAAATATTTGTTAACCACTAATAATATCAAATTCAAATGAGTTGTGAACTCTAAAATGTTGCTTTTGTCTCTCACGATCATATACCTCAATTAAAAACACTAAAATCTAAATCATTTGGTTGTTGCAGCGGTGTAATAATAATGATAATGATAATAATAATCAGAATGGAATGAAAAATGAACGATAATATAATTATGTTGTTTGGTTAGAGCGATGAAATCAGTAGTTAAATAGATATTTTTTATATTTGATTAACTATAAAAATGAAAAAAAATTAGTTATATAATGATAAAAATGCCTTTAAATTTAAAATAAATATTTTAAGTATTTTAAATTATATTTAAGATTAAATTATTTTATTAATTAAATTATATTTTATTATATTATTTTATATTTAGTATTATTTTATTTTATTAATTATTTTAATATAATTATTTCATATATTAAATAATTTTAGCAGCGTACAGTTGTGCTTCCTTATTAGTATCGCGGACCCAAACTGCCTAATTCGACTATATATTAAATTTTGCAGGTAGGCCTTGACTCTGAAAACATTAGAAGGAAAAAAAAAAAAAAGGAAAAACAAAATCTACTTGCCCAATCAACTCTGTTTAGTAGTGTTCCCTATCTCAAACACAATNAAAAATTCATAAAATATTTATTCTTAATAATTTTCCCTTTTTCATTAATATCACAATTTTCATATAAAGTTAACTGGAGAAGAGAGAAAAAAGCCAATGAGATGGAATGGGTTCCACCTAAGATCGGGTGGAATACAATTTTATCAAATTTTTTTCTATTGGAAAGCTTTTTTCCATTCCAGTATCTCAAACAGTCCTTAGGTCATGTTTGGTCCATGGAATGGAATTGAAATAGTAATAGAATGGAATTGGAAAATGAATATGAATGATAAAACATTGTTTGGTTAAAATTGGAATCAACAGGAGAATAGAATGAAATATATTGTGTATTGATAAAATTACACTTACTTTTAAATATTTTAGTATGGCAAAAAGGAAAAAACTAGTTTTACCAAAATTTGAAAGAGATTGGAACTTTTATTCCATTGGTAGAGATGTGGAAGAGCACTTTCATCATTTAATGGAATTATAATTCTCATTTCTTTGCCAAAAAAATGAAACAAACATTAGAATGTACTATTTCGTGGAATAAGTTTTTCATTCCAAACTTCATTCCTTCAAACCAAACATACCCTTAGAATTTGGCCATTTTAGAATTCATTCTATTCTTTTTCTTTCTATTCTCCCCAGCCAAATGGTCCCTAAATCCCTAATTACTTCTGCTTACTTCTTCATATATGTTGAATAAACATAACACACATAGTTTTCATTCAATTTGGCAATGCATGATCGAAGAGTTCTAATTGATTGCTATAGATAATTCAATTTTTCCTCTTTAACTCATTTCATATATTGATAATTAAATTGGAAAATATCCATATTTGTGCACATATATTTTGGAGACCGATACTTTGTGTTTGTGCTCCATATGACTTTAGCGTTACAATATTGCAGATAAGCATGTATGTATGCATATATATAGACACGTTTTTATCTTTGTTGCAATAGTGGGTAAACCAAAACTGTAGCAATCTAAAGATGTGAAAGTATAAGTTATTAATTATGTGAAGATTAATCCAAAAGAATGATAAAATAGAGAGACGTATTTGGATTTGAGATAATATATAGGGTCCAGCAAGCAGAATGATAAAATAGAGAGACGTATTTAGATTTGAGATAATATATAGGGTCCAGCAAACCTTGGAAATAGCAGACATTTTGAAACGGTAACTCTAGTGTAAGCTATGTCTGGACCAAACCCAACATTTTTGGCACCATCTTTGTGTCTTGGTCCCAGTCTTACATGGTCCAATTCGGCCAAGATAGTAGAATCTCCAATGGGCCCTCCTGCCTGAGTCTATATATTTTGGCCTTAAAATCTGGACGAGATTTTTTATTTATTTTTTTTTAATTGATAGGCTTCAGTAAAAGTGTTAAAAAAAAACAGGTAAAAGTGGATATGATGTACTGTTTACTTTGTTTCCGCCTCTCACTTCTTCTAATACTCCTTTTAGAAAAATGAAAGAATATAGAAGAACGTTTTTGTACACTCTTCTCTAGTATTGTATCTTTTTTTTTTTAATTCATTTTATTCTTTTTTATTCATTAATACTAGAGGAATACTAGTAACATTCTCTTTTATATTTTTTTAATTTTACTGCTTAACAAGTGAATTTCACTATAATTTATTACATTATTAAAATATTAAACTGGATAGTAGAATTTACGTGTTAGACAAAAAAAAGTAAAAAAAATGAAAAAGAAAATATATTTAGCATTTCTCTTAATATTATTGCCTCCAATTGTGAGAGTTTTTTTTTAACGTCTTCTATACTAATTTACCTACAACCCAAAATAATACGTCTAAATTGTAGTCTTAATCATTTTTTAATTAAAATAATAATTCCATTTAAACAAATATCATTTTATCAAAGAAAAAATAATAATATTAATGATACACATTTTTTATGCAATTTATTATAATCGTTAGATTATTATTAGATGATGATCTAATGATTAAAAAAAATCTATATATAAAAAAAATAAATAAATTAGCAACCTATATATATATATATATTAGGTACACAAAATATATCACACAAAACAGCTCTATATATATATATATATAGAGTACTAATCCAGTAAGTATTTTTTTTTTTTACCTATGCATAGGTATCAATTTGGCCAATGAAAATTTAGCATGCATATTTTTTTATTTTAAAAAGTATGAGAGAGAAAGAGCATTAATGATGCACGTCTTTTCATGCACTTCATTATAGTCATTGGATCACTATCTAACGGTGATCCAACGGCTAAAAAGAAAAATACATGCCCATAGGTAAAATAAAAAAATACCTATTGGATTGACAACCATATATATATATATATATATATATATATATATATATATATCCTCTTTACCTTTTCAATTTATCCTTTATCTATGTTGACGGATTTATTATCCTTTATCTATGTTGACGGATTTATTTGTAGAGACAGGATAAATTTTTCTAGATTTATAGCTTATAAAATTCAAATCTAGAAAAAAAAAAAAATCACATAATAAACACAAAATAAAAAAAATAGATACCACATAGAACTCGAATAATTAAATTGGGTGGGACCAAACTATTATATTTCTCCTTTCAAAAGAAAAACTATTATATATCTAAATCTATGGTGAGAATTACTTTCGTACAAATAGATAGACGATTAAAACAAAAACAAAATCAATAGGAAATCTTAATAGAGAGATGTTTATGTTTCATCTTCAACATAATAGTAACCCAGAGGGGAGGAAGAGAAAGTTTCATAAAGACATGTCCATTTCACTTTTTTATTTAATGTTGTAGTTTTCACTTTTATGGCATTGCAATAATACTAGTACCTGGTTTTGGTAATTGAAAATCCCAATCAGGAAATATTCGGCATTGCTCCCTTTCATAATTGCATTTTCTCCATGAGCTTTTCTTCAAATCGAACGGTGGAGGATTATTAGTCACTGTGGCCACATTATTGCATTTTCGGATGATAAATACGTATTCCTCCCTTCGAGGGAGTGATTTGAGAATTTTTTTTATTTTATAAACGAGTGATTTGAGTATTCGAATGCCACAGAAGGATGATCTCAAATTTGTCTTAAAAGTTGGAAAGGACCAACAATCGACAATAGACTCGATTAGCGACATGAACAACAGAACAAAAATCTAAAAACGACAATATTAGACAAACGACAACAATATAAAAAAAATTAGAAATAAAATAAAAAATCCTTATCGAAGTTATAGCATATAAATAAAACATTTAAACTTCTTCCCTTATTTCTTCCTTTCAATCCTCTCTCTATTATTTTTTTTAAAAAATAAATAGATAAATAAATCCTCTCTCTATTAGGCTTTAAGCTGAGCACCTGTGATTTGATGATGTAAAGTTAAAAAAAGGGGGGAAAAAAAAGCAAGATGAATAAAGAAAAAAAGAAAAAACAACGTCAAAGACAATTATTATTATTATTGTTGTTATTATTATTATTATTATTTTGACAATAGTTAAAGACAATTATTATGATAAACCATAAAGATATATACTGAAAAATAAATAGCAAAAAGAGCACAATGACCTCAATAAAACGGCATAATATGGAAAAATGAAAATAGCAATAAATTTAATGACAACAGGCAGGGAAAACGACAATAAACTAACGGAAATAAAAATAATAATGACATTAAGTGAAAAACGACAACAATATAGAAACGACAATAATCATATTAAACGACATAATTAACATTGGTAGAAAACGACAAAAAGACTAAGCGACGTCCAACATTTGTGAATTTATCCATAAAGTGGATGATCGTTACATATGTTCCATTTCATATCCTACCTACGAATTTGATGACTACTTGAGACGTCATATCAAAATTCAAACGAAAATAATCGAGTATTAGTTTGATAGTTTCACATTTTAGATTTGATGCGAGACTTATTCATATAGCTAAAGCCTGAAAAAAAAAAAAAAAAAAAAAAAAGAGAAAGGGTTGATCTCGTACAAATTCCCTTCTCCGACTCCATTGGATCTTGAGACAGTCCACCTTGAATTTTTCCACTGTCTTCCTCCACAAACATATCCCAAATTTCTCTCTTTTTTATATACTGCTATCTCGTTCTTCCTCCATTAATGCACCTAATTTTTCACATCAAGTTATTCAACACTTCAACTCATACAAATCCATCTCTCTCTCTTTTTCTCAACCTCTTTCTCTGCATCCGTATGAAGATTAACCATGCCATTACAAAGCAAATCTCGTAGCAACAAGAGGTCGTCCTCATCGGCCTCTTACGCCTCCACCATAACAATGGTGGTCTTCGTCGCACTCTGTTTTCTTGGAGTTTGGATGCTCACTTCAAACTCCGTCGTTCCAGTACCGCAAACCTCCACACGTGCCACCGCAGCCACCAATTCCGATGAATCCCAGATAGCCACGAAGACCGAAACGACAACTACTTCGACGTCGTTCGAGGACACGCCCGGTGACCTTCCCGATGACGCCATCAAAAACGACGACCCTTCCTCCAAACAAGAGCCCGGTCCGGAAGACCAGCAACAAGCCGTGGAAAGCCATTTGACTTTGATTGATCCGAGCCAACAGGAACAGAACAACAGTACTTCTACAACAACTGATGATTCTCAGAACGAAGTAGTGAAAGCAGAAGAATCAGCTGATGATCAAGGGAAAAACAGAGAGCAACGACAGGAAGATGAAAGCAACGACAACGTGGTTAATACCCAAGTGGAAGATCAACGACAACAACAAGAGCAACAGCAAGAGGTGGAAAGCACTGGTACTAGTGAAAACACACAAACGGAGGCTCAAACTGAGAGCACTACACCAGAAACCGATCAACAAGAGACAAAAACCACAACTACACCCCAAAACGACAGATCAACAGAGCATGAATTTACAGACGTGACCAACCAAGGAATACAGGCCCAGAAGCAAGATAACGATGAAATTAAGAGTAGTACAGCTGGTACTGGTACTGGGTCGAACTCGAACTCGAACTCGGGCGAGTCGTTTCCGGGAGGGGACAACTCGGGGATACCGAAAGAGTCGAAGGAGTCGAAGAAGTCGTGGTCGACTCAGGCGGCTCAGTCGGAGAACGAGAAGGAGAGGAGGAAGGACGAGAGGGACGGCCAAGATGGCATCTACGGGTACACGTGGCAGCTGTGTAACGTAACGTCGGGTCCAGATTATATACCCTGTTTGGACAACGAGAAGGCGCTGAAGCAGCTCCACTCCACCAGGCACTTCGAGCACCGTGAGAGGCATTGCCCTGAGGAGGGTCCCACTTGCCTGGTCCCGGTTCCTGAGGGTTACAAACGATCCATCGGGTGGCCAGCAAGCAGAGACAAGGTAATTAAAAGTTTAAAACTTATGTCATGATTGAATCTTAACCGCTGATTTTTGTTTTTTTTTTTGGGGTTATTTTTTGCAAAAATAATAGTGTTCTGTCTCTATGCATTGCATGCAGATATGGTACCATAACGTACCACACACGTTGCTGGCGGAGGTGAAGGGGCATCAAAACTGGGTAAAGGTGACAGGAGAATTCTTGACCTTTCCTGGTGGTGGGACCCAGTTCATACATGGGGCCCTACATTACATCGATTTTCTTCAACAGGTTTGTTTGCCTTGCTTCGTGATAATCTAACTGATCTACTTTGTTCTCTAATTTTAACCGTCGGTAAATATGAATTACATAAGTTTAATACGCTTTTATTTCTTTATTGTTTTTTTATTTTTTTTTTTTGAATTAATTAAAGTTGTCACCTTTGGAGTATTGGTTGGTACGAGTAAATAAACTTGCATGTTACTAATGAAAACAATATACGTGGAATCGATACATTGAGCTAGCTAAAATGTTAAGGGTGAATTTACATCAATGATTAGTGTTACCGTGAGATCTACACAATCATGAGTAGTTAGAAATTTGTTGTTGCGGTATCAGCGAGTCACGACTGATCAGTATAAGTTTGAATGGATTACTACTATTGGGGAGTCATAATACATAATATATTCATTGTATTAATAATGAAAATGTAGGCAGTAGCTGGGATCGGATGGGGAAAGCGAACTCGGGTGATATTGGACGTAGGGTGCGGTGTGGCCAGCTTTGGGGGTTTTCTATTCGAGAGAGATGTTCTGGCCATGTCTTTTGCTCCAAAAGATGAACACGAAGCTCAAGTTCAGTTCGCCCTCGAAAGAGGAATACCTGCTATTTCTGCTGTCATGGGTTCTCAGAGGCTGCCTTTTCCAAGCAGGGTTTTTGATCTTGTCCACTGCGCACGTTGTAGAGTCCCCTGGCACGCTGAAGGTCAATGTTCTTAATCAACGTCTCACATTAATATACATATACATCTTTATAAACAACTTTTATATATAATGTTCTGACATAACTGTTATATAATAGGTGGTATGCTTCTTTTGGAACTGAACCGTGTTCTGAGACCTGGGGGTTACTTTGTCTGGTCAGCCACGCCTGTGTACCAGAAGCTTGAAGAAGATGTGGAAATCTGGAAGGGTAAGTGTGTGTATTAATATTATATTACTTGGATTATGGGATGTATAACTCAATTTAAAGTTAAAGCGAGCTAAATTAGCTGACTGTGATAGTATTAATGGTTTCTAATTAAGTTTCTCTATATAATAAATATGTATAGCTATGTCCTCACTGACGAGGTCCATGTGTTGGGAGCTTGTGACCATCAAGAAGGACAAACTAAATTCTATTGGTGCTGCCATATATCGCAAGCCCATCTCGAATGAATGTTATGAGAAGAGGAAGCAAAAGCGGCCTCCACTGTGTAAAGATGACGATGATGCAAATGCTGCCTGGTAACTACTTACTAGATTTGCATTGATCTTTGGCGGAATTACCTTTTTATTTTCCCATTTTATATGACAAGATGTTTGTTATAATTAACTGTTACTCCATGTTTATTCGATCAACTTTCAGGTACGTACCTCTACAGTCATGCATGCACCGAGTACCGGTTGATGCAGCTGAGAGAGGGACCCAGTGGCCGGAGAACTGGCCACTTCGGCTGCAGACGCCTCCTTACTGGTTAAATGATTCCCAGATGGGAATCTATGGGAAGCCTGCGTCTCAAGATTTTGCAGCCGATTACGAGCACTGGAAACGTGTTGTGAATAACTCTTATATGAGCAGATTAGGAATCAGCTGGTCCAATGTGAGGAATGTCATGGACATGCGAGCTGTTTATGGCGGGTAACTAATTTGGTTCAATCGTTTTATGTTGTTTTTATCATGTTCGTAATAGGCTAAGTACTAGTACTAGAAAAAAATGATACTAATTTAGTTCATGCTACGCTATGTTACGTATGATCAATGCAGGTTTGCAGCAGCCATGAAGAACCTTAAAGTTTGGGTCTTGAATGTGGTGAACGTAGATTCTCCAGATACACTTCCAATAATCTATGAACGAGGTCTTTTCGGAATATATCATGATTGGTGTGAATCCTTCGGCACATACCCCAGAACATATGATCTCCTTCATGCAGATCATCTTTTCTCTAAGCTGACAAAGAGGTCTATATAACTTAATCATCCTAATTTTTCACACAGGGGATATCCACAGGAGTTAATAGATAATAAGAAGGTTGCTTGGATTTTTGCTGCAGGTGCAAACTGGCTCCAGTCCTGGCAGAGGTCGATAGGATTGTTAGACCTGGAGGCAAATTGATTGTCCGGGACGAGTCCCGTGCAATAGGAGAAGTCGAGAACTTGTTAAAATCTCTGCATTGGGAGGTTCGGTTAACCTTCTCCAAGAATCAGGAAGGGATTCTTAGCGCACAGAAAGGCGATTGGCGGCCAAATACATATGCAAATTCTTCCTGATTTCCTGGAGAAAGGGCATTTTCTGCCTGACATTTGGTAAACTCTTCTGCGGTGCTCTTTCTTGTTTTTCTTGTAACAGGATTGGGTGCGGTTCTTCAATATAGATGTTCCTGTTTTAACTGTCATTTGGTTCTTATAAAACAAACATAGAGCTATTGAAGTATGTTGTTACAAAATACATTCACGGAAAATAAGAGCACTGTCGTTTTCCTACTGCTTTCAATGATGAAAGTTGATGAACTAATTTCTAGAACCTTGTCCCAGAAGGATGATTTTGAATTGTATGTATGAGTAAATGGTGACTCAAATTTGAATCGTTGAGACCCTTTTTTCTTATTTAAAGAAAAAAAGGAATTCTGGTCGCCTAATAGTTTTTCCAAGAACAGATATCAAATACCAATAAAAAAATGGATCTTTGTATCGTATCAATAAAACACAAAAAAGGTCCAAGGCACGACCCATAAGTAATCCATCCCCCGAGGCTAAACTCCCAAGGAAAGTGCAAAATGCAAAAACCTATTGCCTCAAAACACAGGTGCTTTGATGAAATACTACGTCCTGAAAATTACCAAAATTACTTTAGTTTTGAGCATGATCTTGGCCCCACTAAGGTACTTATAAGGCACCTTGGAAGACTTATCACAGTATCTGTTAAGCATTATGATAAATTTTTCACGTTGCCTTGTAAGCGTTGTAGTAGCTCTGAATACTAAGACACTTTTCAAGCGTCGTAGTACATATTTATAGAGGATATTTTTAATATATTTGCCTATATTCTTGAAATTTTATAAATATAATCTAAATTTATTAAGCATTTCAAAAAAAATAGAATATAAATATAAATTTACATACTAATATTAAATAAAAATTACAAACTTAATAATATAATCATAGTCCATAATATAAAAATAAGAAGATAACGAATAAATCAACATAGTTGAACTATTTAATATAATAATTTGATCATGATCATATCTACATAGTCTATAAACTAAGTATATACATTAGTTTTCTAAGCTAAATTAATATGATCATAAAAAAATTACATAGGTTAAATGAACAAAACCTAGGAACCTCAAATGAGAAATTGTATTAGTTCTTCGACCCACTCTCCAAGAAGTCCATTGATATCATCATCTTTTGTGTAGAAATTTTGTCCATTAAACTACAAATTCAAACATCCTATTAATTAGGTGATCAATCAAATTCTAAATTAGAAGAGAACTAATAAAACATACAAATTACATATCATTGTAGTAAATGATTTAACATTGTCTTATTCAATGATTTCTCTCATAAATTTACATATGTAGAGAACTTACTCGATCATTGATAAACCAATTTCCTCACGGAGAACTAAGCCTAAAAAATCTAGAAACCATGCATAATCTTTGAGAGGATAAATCACAAGCAACAACTAATATTTCGTACTCATAAAATTGAAGATAAAGATTATCCATATATAATCTAATCGCCAACATTCATTCTTTATCTATTCTAAGCACATTTTCGGGAGAAAAAAAAACTTAAACAAATTTTTATTTGTAGAGAAGACCTTATATTGAACAACTAACATAACAAACTATATTATACTTATTTTGACATTGCTTCATTTATTTTAAACAAGTAACTAATCATATAAACACGTATTAACACAAATAATGAACTCAAAGATTCACACACAATTATAACTTTATCATTATGTCACCACAATATATGATTTCTCATAACATATCTAATCTAAATTAGACTTTCCCAAATAAAAATATAAAACAATTGAAAATGGTGACATAATCTAGGCCAAGAAAAAATTGAGGCGATATACCTCAAATTGTTAATATATAAATAATCTCCGTATTCTGAACTTCTACTAAAACCTATATATATATATATATATATATGGCACCAATTCAGTATGTATTTTTTTTTTTACCTATGCATAGGTATCATTTTGGCCAATGAAATTTAGCATGCACATTTTTTTATTGTAACAAGTAAGAGAGAGAAAGAGCATTAATGATGCACGTCTTTTCATGCACTTCATTATAGCTATTGGATTACCATTAGATGGTGATCCAACGGCTAAAAAAAAATACATACCCATAGGTAAAGAAAAAAAATACCTATTGGATTGGCAACCATATATATATATAAAGATAAAAATAATTCAATATCTAAAATTCACACCACTTAAAAATTAAAAATTCATAAACTTGAAATAAATTAAATACAAAATACGATTTTTAACCAATAACAAAGTAAATTAAAACCTACATTAACCATGAATATAAAAAAAATTAAAAATTAAAAACAATTACAAACTAGATCTCAAGTTAATTTACTCTAACTACCTAAAACATAAAATTAGTAAAAATTGAGACAATATACCTTCAATTCCAAAATTTTGCAACTAATTGAACTTCACACTTCACTAAAATATTTTTAAAAAATAGATATATTAACATCTACATTCTATAAGACAACAAACTATAATAACATAAATTCAGATTAATTCATACTAAAATAAAAAAATATAGCCAATAATGAAATTTCTAGTAAATAAACAACCAAAATAGCACTTTTAAGAGTAGAGATTGTCAATACATTGCCAAAAATTTTCAATTTGATAATTAGGTGTTAAATAAACAAACGCTCAAATATAATCTAAAATATGAAATTTATACAAATTAACGAATCAAAACCATAGTTAAAATAATAGATAAACTAAGATTAAAATTAAGAATAAAATACAGAAAGGTTAAGATTCCAAATCAATATATAATCGAAAATATGAAAGTTTCACAAATTAAAAGATCAAGATCATAGTTAAAGCAATAAGTAATCTTAATTTAGTGACATAAACAAGTTTAAAAAGGTTAGAAATACCTCTTCGGCTGTAATCAGCTATAATTTTGTTGTCCTCTGTATAAATAATGTAAAACAACTTAGTCACTTACTTTTACTTTAGAAAAACAAGCGCTGAATTCGAGGCTCCGGCTCCCTTAGATGAGTATCCAAACACCAGCAGAGCCGTCAGGAACACGCACACCTGTATTGATTTAGAATCTTATCCCTTCCATACACCATTCTTTTCCCTCTTTCAGAACCCCGTCTCTACCCAAACCACCTCCGGCCCGCCCCGCCCCTATATCCAAGCAAAGAATAATTGGGCCTAGGTGGCCCATTAAGAAGTTACTGGGCTGTGACAAAACACAGGCCCATTAAGATGTCAGTCTCTTCTCAAATTCAATCTGAAGATCTCGATCGAGATTCAGTGGTTCAAGGAAATTTTCCTTTTTATTATTAATCAAAATTAAATCTTTACACGAATCCTTGAGCAAAAAACCATAAATCACGGATCAGTAACACCAATCTCTTTTTTTTTTTTCCTCTGTTTTTTTTCCCTTAAAAAAACAATAATCTTGATTTTTCAAGAGGGCTTTGAGTTGGAACCCGAATCGGTTTTGTGAAGCTTGTTATACTCCTCGAGCTCCTCGTAATACACATCCCATACGCATCGAACGCAACCGCTTCCGCAGCAATCCCCAGGCAGCGGCTTCTCCGGCGGAGGAGGTGGCGGCGTTTTCTCCGATCCTGCGGCGGCGGGTGGCGGTGGAGCTGTGTCTAAGGGTTTTTTGGCGGCTTCGTTTGTTGGTGCCTCGTCGGCCATGGGTGTGTTCTGGGTTCGGATCCCGAGGAGTCGGGTTTGCTGTGATCGGCTGGTAATTGTGATTTTCTTTNGTTTTTAGGGAGAGAGCTGCTTTTATCATGGCCAAGCCCGTATGGGCCCGGAGGATGTGATTGGGTAGTAGTGACGTGTACCCTAAGGCCCGACGTAGGTGATGACGATGTACGGCTCTTTCCATACACAACCGGCCTGGCTGGACTGGTAAAGGCAAAATGTTCTTCGGGTTCTGTTATTATACATTTCTAGATATATGCCTTGAGACGAGCGTCGAAAAGTAAACGATGACTTGGGATCATGTGTTCAAAGTCCCACCAACAACCTACAGGTGGCGGCTACTCATTGGTTGCAATTGCTAATCTAATTTATTTATTTTTAGCACCACTAAATAAATGATTTGTTAGGAAAACATGTTAAATCCACCTAGGGTTCTACTTCTATGAGTGTTTTCTTAATTAATTCAGTTTCATTATAATATGTTTTTGAGCAATGTTGTAGTTTGGTACTCTATACTTCTCTTTCATAAAAAATCAATCATGTTTGGACCAAATATCAAGGGCATTTAATTGTTTTGGATTCGTTTAATCCAAGTCAATGCTTTGCTCACAACTGTTTAGACTCCGGATTCTGAAATTTATTACAAATGTTTCAAGTACAACAAGAAATAAACTAGGAAAGTGCAACACTTTAACCTGAAATGTTGAACAGGGAAATACATACCCAACATTTATAAAATAGACCAGAGTGTTCATTTCTGCATTGAGGTTGATTTAATATCTTTTTTTTTTTTTTTTTTATCTTTTAAGACCAAGTAGAAGTAGAACAAGTCCAAAGTAGTCAAGCCTGTATGCAAGTCTGATAAACTTCATTTTGAATTCATCCCACGGAGGATACCTTGGCTCAATCTCAGGGAAGAAGCTTCCTTGCATGATTGCCTTTTCATGGCTGAATGTGTCAAAAGAATACTTCCCATGGTACTTCCCAAAGCCACTCTGATCTACACCACCAAACGGCAGCGTGTCGCATAGATACTGCGCATAACACGGGTACATAACAAAATGAGTTCTTCTGCATGTTTTGGTCAAATAGAGATAGAATGATATAAGAGGGGGAAAAAAAAAAAAAAAAAAGAAAAAAAAAAGGGCAATACTTGAATCATAACATCGTTGAATGTCACACTTCCTGAGGATGTTTCGGATAAAATCCGCCTCTTGAGTGTTTCATTTTTGGTGAATGCATAAATGGCTAGAGGTTTGGGCCTTGAGTTTATGAATTCAACGCTTTCTTGAATGTTTCTCAACTGTACAAGGACAAAACAAAGCAAATGGTCCTTTGTTTTAGTCTTAATTTGATTTTTTTACAATGTCGAAAAAGTGTGTTGAGATATATATATATATATTTTTTTTTTTTTCTCACAGTGATTATAGGGAGCAATGGACCAAATATCTCTTCAGTCATGATCGCAGCATCAAGAGGAGGATCTAACAGGATGGTTGGCTCAATGATCCTGAAGATTTTGAGAAAAAATCCATTATTGTCTGTCTGTTATGGTTTCTAAATGTCTTGTCACACATATCAGAATAGACCATATGGTAAACATTAATTGAAAACTTACAGGTTGTCTTCGTCTAAAGAACCACCATGTACAATTGAAGCTGCAACAAGAGGGTCCTTGAGAAGATTTTTCAGTCTCTCAAAATGGTTCCTGTTTACGATTCTGGCTATGCTCTTAGACTCTTTTGGAATTTCACCATAAAATGTCTTTATTATTTTCTTTAACAGTTCAATCTATAAGCAAAACAAACTTAATCATAGTAACGATTTAGTACCTAACAAAGCCAAAACACTAGGAACATTTTTACGAAGGGCAAGTCACTTTGTAAAACAGATTACCAAAGTTGGAGCCAACTTTTCCTCGACGAGAAGATAATCTATTGCTATACATGCTTGCCCACTACAAGGCCCCCACTTTGATCCAACGATTCTTTTTACTGCCACCTTCAACTCAAAGAGAAGCAATTTAAGTACAAAGCTATAGATTATGACAAGAACCGAAACTTGACCATAACCATTGTAAACTTGAATTGAAAATAACAAATTAAAGAAATCAAACCTTCAAATCTGAAGGGCTCGAGAGCGAATCTAGGATGGTGGGGCATTTTCCACCCAGCTCCAGAGTAACGGGTGTTAAATGCTTTGCAGCTGCAGACATGACTATGCGACCGATTTGCTGACTTCCTAAAATAGGAGTTATGATCTTGAAAACATGTTTATTAATTCGTAATGAAAAAAAAAAAAAAAGAAAAACTTGAATCGGGAATCTTTTGAAAAGAGAAAAATTCTTCATTTTGATCTAAATTTTTATGAATAGAACAGAAAAACACTCTCGCCTGTATGCTATTTTCCATGAATAATAAGTAGACATGCTAACAAAATACGCGTTTGGAATGCCAATTTAAGGATATGAGACAACTTTGGTTTATTTTTATTTGATTCCAACATTTTTCTTCTTGTATGGGCCTGAATCTTGAATAAACGTCTAATAGGCATAGATAAGCAAGTTTAATACAAGAATATTCAAATGAAACATCCCAAGCAAATAACAAATTATACTATATCCATCAATAAAAGCAGGGAATAAGCTTATTTGAAACCAATACGTATATGTATCTATTTATACCAGTGAAAAATATCTTCTCCCACTTATGCTGTAGAATTCTTTCACAGATTTCAGCTCCTCCTTCAATTACTTTAATAGCTTTGGAATCCAAGTAAAGAGGTATAGTATTAGCAAGAAAAGAAGAGCATGCTGGTGCTTGATCCGATGGTTTGAGAACCACGGTGTTCCCTGCTGATATTGCTCCAATCAATGGGTCCAATGCCAAGGCTTCCCGCACACAATAAAAATAAGGTTAATATTATTTAGCTGTATTCTTTCACACACACAAAGTTGTAAATAAATCCCTGATTTTTTTTTTAAATTTTTGAGTATTGCTTGGAGAAACAGACATTAATGCGTCACTAAGATCATATGATAAATGGACTCACATATAGGAAAATTCCAACAAGAAAATATTAGAATAACACCAAGCGGTTCCGGTAGCAATTCTCCTTTTGCAGGGAAGAAAAAAAGCGGTACTGGGCTCTGTTCAAAATGCCAAAAGTCAGCATACATAGTATAAATTAAACCCCATTTCATTAGCAAATTAATCACCCCAATATAATAATTACAAATTAAATCAATCAGGCACCTTTTTTGGTGCTGCCCATTTCTCTACGTTGCTCAAAGCATAGTCTGTGGATTTTAACACCACTCCAATCTATCATAAGGAAAAATTATTGAGAATTAATTAAGAATCAGACAATATTATAAGTTTCATATAACAGTAGACATAATAATAAACATATATATATATATATGTATATGTATATAAAAATATATGTTCTACCTCGTCCCTGTAAGCCTCAGTAGGGTGCTTCCCAAGATCGTCATTGAGGGCCTTAAAAAGCTTATCTTCATTTTCTTGGATTAGCTCAATTAGTGCTCTAAGTTGTTTCTTTCTCCATGCCACACTTCGAGTTTTACCACTTTTGAAGGTCTCCTTTACTTCGGCCAAAGTTGCTTCCATGGCTGATGATGATGATGATGATGATATCCTAAGATTTTGATCTCAACAAGTTACAATGTTTCTTTTTTAAAATTGTTATTTTAAGAAGTTGGGTTTTGTTTTAAAAGTTTAATAATGTTTCCTCTGATTTTCATTCATGTACCGTAATTGTGTAGACTTTAAATGCCATCAACCAACTTTTCCCATCAGATAACGATTGCATTAAATATCCCAACCGACTAAAAGCTAAATTAAGTCCATGAATGTTTGCTTTCAGGGTAGTAGTGTACAGTGTAACTAGCGTACTAGCCTAACATTTTTGTCGGTTTAATTTCCTAACCACGTACAAACTGACCTCAAATCGTTATTTTTTGTAGCCAGCTCAAGTTTTACGAACGCGGCAATTAGTATATGCAAAATCCTATGACCCCTAACTTTTGTTAAGAATTAAGCTTAAATATTCCAATTTTTACGAATATAGTGTTATTTTGCTCTAATTCTTATAAGTATAGTGTCAGTATGCTCTCCCATCAGTAAACATTGTTAAAATAAGAAATTTTTTACTTATCAAAATCGAGGTCTTCTAAATAACAATGAAGTAGTGGGAAAAAAATTTTCAATCGCTTATATTTGTACAAGCTCTAAAAATTGATAAAATATTTGTAACTTCAAATCAGCAATGACGAAGAACGAATTCGGAAAATTTTCACTGAAAACTCCTTTAACAAAGATTATTTCTAAAACAATCATATTTTTACCTCGCAAGATAAATGAATTTTTAATGTTATATGCTAATTTAGCAAAGTAACGTCACATTTATAAAATTGGGGGCAACGCAACACCATATTTGTAAAAATTGTGGCAGTTATGTAAAATTTCAAATATGAGTGGTAAACAATAACAGCGAAAGTGCTATAAGTTTTTTGTCCATTAATACATGGAATTTAGCATATAAGTATGAAAGATATAGCTTATTTATTGTGCTTGACATTAAATATTAATAAAAACGAGTCTTAATGCAAATTTTGTTGTGAACCGTAAATGTTACATACTTTTATAATTACCAAACATTGCTATTTAGTTATGCATCATCCAACTAAAAGCATTAAATATATAAAAAAGTGTATTTACATCCTGTAAATGATGGTGGACGAATTTATAAAGATGGTCATAGACTATCCTAAGAAAAAATAGGCTAAATAATGTTTAACGCTTTTGATCTTTTTCTTTTTTCAGTCTCAAAATTTTGTTGCTTCCTTCGAAAAAAAAAAACAATTGTTGTTAATCCCTTTCAAAACAATATATATATATATATATATATATATATAATTCCTTAATCTACAATTCCGAAATATTTAATGGTGACATATGGTGCTTGGTGCGTGACCACATAATTGATAAATTTATTCAAAAATTCTGAAAAACCTCTTTCGAGTATAGGGTTGGTAATTCGTGACACAATACGACAACATAACGCGAAATTCATACGAAATTAACAGGTTTAGGTTTATCGCGTCATATTTGAGTTGAAAATATTAACCCATTTAATTAACGGGTTGTATTCATATTAAAACTGCTAAGATGGAAATGACCTATTTAGTTAATAGGTTGTGTCGTATCATGCCAACCCATTTATAAACGAGTCATGTTCGTGTCATAATTTCTGAGGGTTTTATAGAAATATGACTAAATTTGAGGCCAAATTTAAGTAAATTTTCATTTATCAAATATTATAGCAAACTATCCAGTATATATGTTTATATACCAAGTGTAAAATTTTATATACTAAGTATAAAGAATTATATGCCCATTATATTTGGGAAATTAGGTTAAATATGCATTATAAGAGGCATATTTTGGCACATATGCTTCCCTCAATAAAACTCTGAAAAATATGCATATACCCACC